>SJYC01096852.1:0-12094 GCA_006408675.1 Madoqua kirkii
AGTAGTGAGGGAGAAAGTGTCCTCCCCGTCCTATTCCGCCGCCATCTTTTTTCCTCCCACCTCATTGTGTTATTTTTATTAATTCTTATTTATTTATTGGCCATGCTGCATGACATGTAGGATCTTAGCTCCCTGCTGCTGCTGCTGCTGAGTCACTTGTCGTGTCTGACTCTGTGCGACCCCATAGACAGCAGCCCACCGGGCTCAGCCGTCCCCGGGAGTCTCCAGGCAAGAACACTGGAGTGGGTTTCCATTTCCTTCTCCACTTAGTTCCCTGACCAGGGGGATCAAACCCATGACTCCTGTAGGGGAGATGCAAAGTCCTAACCACTGGACCACCAGGCATGTCCCAGGTCTATCTATTTTATTGGTTTATTTTTATTTATTTATTTATTGGCTGCTCTGCAAGACTTTTGGGATCTTAGTTCCAAGACAAGGGGTTGAACCCATGTCCCCTGCAGTACAGGCACAGAGTCTTAGACACTGGACCACCAAGGAAAACCCCAGGGCTGCCTTCTTAAAGGGGATGAAGATGCCCAAAAAGACGCCCAGTCCATCTCTCCTCACACTCTTCCCAGCATCTATTCAGTCATCCAGTCGACATATGGTTCAGATTTAGATTCAAGCTTAACTAGAACTGAAAATCCATGGGATCTGCTGAGGCCACCCAGGTCTGCTCTCGTCTCCTGGCAACTTTTAAGTATACGGTCGAGTGGTGGTAACTCTAGCCCCCATGCTGTGCTTTATGCCTCAGGTCATACTCATCTGGTACAGAAACTTGTGTTCTTGGACCACCTTTATCCATTGCCCCCAACCCACATACTCCTGGCAACCACTAGTCTACACTCCATAAATTGTTTTCTTTAAGATTCCACATTTAAATGAGATCATGCAGTATTTGCTTTTTCTGTCCGACTTATTTCACTTAGAATAATGCCCTCAAGCTTCAGCCATGTTGTTGTAAATAACAGGATTTCCTTTTTTAACACTTGAGTAATATTCCATTGTGTGTGCATGTGCATGGTATTACGTTTTCTTTATCTCTGCATTCATTAGTGGAAACTCAGATTGTTTCCACATCTTGGCTGAGATAAATAATGCTGCAGTGAACTTAAGGGTTCAGATATTTCTTCAAGATAGTGATTTCATTTCCTTCAGGTCTGTGCCCAGAAGTGGAATCATTAATCATGATGGTGCTATTTTTAATTTCGTGAGGTTTTCTATCCTGGCTGGACCAGTTCACATCCCGCCAGGGAGCCTCTTTTCTCTGCATCTTCCCCAGAGTTCCCTTTTATCTTTCAAACCTTCCAGATGTGAGATGATGCCTGACTGCATCTTTTTTTTTAAATAATACGTTCTTTTTTAAAAGACTTTTTTTTTTTTTGATGTGGGCCATTTTTAAGGTCCCTGTCAAATTTGTTATGATACTGCTTCTGTTTTATGTTTTCTGTTTTATGTTTGGGTTTTCCAGCCACGAGGCACGTGGGATCCTAACTCCCTGACCAGGAATCGAACTGGCACTTCCTGCATTAGGAAGGTAGAGAGTTAACGGCTAGACCACCAGGGAAGCCCGGATCATGACTTACATGTCATTCACTTCCCCTGTTCCAACTGTTAGTCTGGACTCATCTACTCTTCTAACAATACTCACCATAAGCTCTGGATATGTTGGCCTTTCTTTGGAATTCTTCTTCAAGCCTAAAGGAAAAAAAAATCACATTAAAATCTAGAAACTATCTGTGTTTCCACTAGACTAGGATTTAAGAACATGCAGAAGACCAAACAGAACCACCTTTAAAAATGTACTGAAGACATAAATCTCCTGCCTCGACTTTCCTCTTCAGTTACACTGCCCGACGGTGTTTGAAATCACTCGGTACCGTAACAGGAAGGCTGAGGCTGTGTGCGTTTGCTTTCCTTACGTTTCTTTACCAATGACATACAAACTAGCCTTTATTATATAACAAAATATATATTCACTTTCCTTCAAAACAGCTTTTAATCCACCCCCTCTTGCAAAGACCCTGGGCAGGTGTTTCTTAAATTACCATTGTCTGTTCGTTATCTCCAATACCTGGTTCTCTCTGCTTCTGATCTCCTTGCAGGTACAATTTGCTTTTATATGCTCCCTGCTGAACCTGCTTGAGACAGAAGCACTAAGGACACAGGACGCCAAAGGCCACTGCTGCTTGGCAACTGCTCAGCTGATGACTGGGAAAGCTCACTGGCCATGGACTTAGCAGTGGTTCTTCTCAGAACCCCCTGGTGGCCCTGTGTTGTGCAAGGGGTGACCGTCATCCAGCTGTCTGTACACACAGACCTTTAATCACGTCTGATACCAGAGGCAACAGTCATAAAACCACAGTGAGAAGAGACCCGACCCCTTCATCCACCTGCCACCTTAAAATGGAAGAGAAAAGAAAGTTTATTTGGAGTTGGAATCCCAGGTTACAGAATGGAGAAAGGGATGGTTTTGAAAAGTATGATTTGCAAAGCAACCTGCAGAGCCCTCTGCCCATGGGTCGTAAAACCATCCACAATGGAAAGGACGTCTGCCTGGCGTGGAAGGAACTCAAAAAGTGACGGAAGAGTGGGCGGCTGGGATTTGCGCTGATGGACCACCTGGAGCAAGCGAGACCTGCGAGGTGTGACATGAGCCCTGCTCCACAGAGGGTGACAATCGAAGACAGGCCCAGAAGTGGAGCCAGAGAGGGGAACGGCTGAAATGCTCGGGGTTGGAGAAAACTCGAGATGAAAAAAAAAAAAAAAAAAAGGACGCTTTTTAAATCAAAACAGCCAAGAGCAGCCTCCCCATGGACTCCAGGCAGCGCTGCGGTGGAGGGCAGGGAGCCTGAGGCAGGGAACAGGCAGAGGCAGGGACAGAGGGCCGACTGTGGGCAGGTGCACGCCCAGCGGCCTAGCTGCCCGGACAGCCTGCGAGAGCGCGGCCGTCCCAACTGAGGCTCAAACAAGAACGAGTGAGAGATGAGGCCAGCACGCCATGGCCAGGCTGCTGCGGGAAGGCGTATCTGCGCGCAATGAGCAGACCTCCAGCCCCCACCGATGAAGCCTCGTGTGCCCACGTGCTGCAACTCCAGAAGGCTCCACCAGCAGTCCCCAGCTGCAGGTGGCCCTGCCGTCCAAGGCACATTCGGGGACTTCTGGAGGCACTTAACGCAGCTGGTGGTGCTGGGGCTGTAATTCACATCTAACAGGTGGAAACCAAGGCTGTCGCTCAGCATCCCATAACGCCCAGGACGGTTCCCTAGCAAGTGCTTGCTTTCTTTTTTTGAGAAGTGTAGGAAAAAAACACAACTGTTGGAGGACAACCACTCTACAGTATCATGTTGGCGTCTGCCACACGTCAAGATTTATCTTTTCAAAAAGGAAATCCTAAAACCTCAAAGATTGCTGCTGAACAGGTTATTTTTTACTTATGGCCTCTGATTAGAAAGCTTGAAATGTACAAGCACTACTGTAGAGTATTGAAGGAAAATATTTACACAGCACACCAAAGCTGTTTATTGATTTAATATAACTGATACAACCCATTCTCTCCACGTTTTAAATCAAGAACACTTCAAAACATGAGCTAAGAATAGCAAAATACTCAGAGTGAGGTTAGGAAGAAAAGCAAATTTTCCATGTTGAATAGGAAGCACTTGAAATTCAGCACCAAATAATAACTGTGGAGTTCAAAGCTACACTAATTTCTTTTTGGATCTGAGTCAGACTTTTGAATTTTCAAGTGACTTGTCGTTTTCAAGTGTGCAATTAGCTAACTGCCCTAATTCCCCTTCCAAATGCCACAACACACACTCCTGACTGTAGCCAACACTGAAATGGCTCTGTGCTGTGCTGAGAGCTGCTGTCTTCAAGTGTGTGCTGAGTGGAGGGGTTCTGCCCCTTCGAATTCCCCCTAATTAGCTGTTTCATCCGCAAAAGAAAAACACAGCTCGCCTCCTAAGCCATACATTTGTCCTGAGCTTCATAAATACCCAGGGCCTCTTTTTACCGTCCTTCCTGAACAAGTCAGCAACTATATTTGATCTTCTCTATTTTGCACCTGTTTCTCTGAGTCAGACAGAACCAGCGTCTGGGCGGGTCTCTGACCTCCAACAGACTTCGGGCCGGTGGACGGGGCCCTGAGCTCTTAAACAGGCCTGAAGGCTCAGCAGGAAGGAAGTCAAGCTTTGGGGCCCTTGGCTCAGCTGGTCTCTAGGGAGCGACTCTTAGTCCCCAAGCCTGTGTCGAACTGAAAGAGGTTATGGTGAAAGAATGCAAGCCTGCCAAGATTCCATTTTTGTAGAAACTCATTTGTGAAACCTTTTGCAGGACCAGGGTGTAAGACCTTTCCATTTCTCTATCATGAATCCCAAACAAGGCCTAGATGGCCAGTCCCTCCAGGAACTCTTTAAAGCCCTGAGATAAGAAAGCCATGTGGGTGTCCCTGGTGGCTCAGTGGTGAAGAAGGGCAGAGAAGGAGGCTGGGCTAGAAGACATAAGTGTTTATGTACGTGGATAAATGGATAAACAAGGCCTTACTGTCTAGGATAGAGAACTGGACTCAACACCCTCTATAAACTATAATGGAAAAAAAATGTGTATAGAAAAAACTGGATCACTTTGCTGTGCAGCAAAATGAACACAACAATGTAAGTTAATTATATGTCGATAAAAATTGATCAGAAAAAAGTTCTTAAAAGAGAACATGTATGTCTTGACTGAGTACTTGCTCCTCCCACTCTGAATGAAATCAGTTAATTATACCTCCTGCAATCAAATTAGATTATATCCGTCTATCAGTTCCTTTTCTATTTGACGTATATTCCTTGGGCAAACATAATTTCAATAGTATTTTCCTTGTTAATAGCAGTTTGCTCCTAGAACTAAAATTCTTTCTTTGCTCTGTCTCTCAGGCCAGGCAAACTAAGGCTTCACACACACACTTAAAAAATAAAAACAAAAAACAAAAAACAAAAAACAAACCTGTTTCATACCACTGATTACTGCTTAGGCTGGAAAGCCCACAATTTAATTATTGGATTAACCACACTAATCATCTCCTTGAACCAGCTGTCCAATTGCCAAATTGTCCAATAGAGAGGAGTAGCATTCAGCTTGCAGAGAAATTCTAAGTCATTACAAGCAATTAGTAGGAAGCAGTGTAGCAATGACTAAAGATTTATTTTGGACTCAGAGTCTCTGAGATGAAATTCTGGCTGTCTGCTGCTGTGGGATTTTAAGCATTTACTGTACCTTTCTGTATTGGCTTCTATTTCATTTTTTAAAAATCTTGAACACTCACTCAACTGTATAAAGTGTTAGTCACTCAGTTAAGTCTGAGACCCCATGGACTGGAGCCTACCAGACTCCTCTGTCCATGGAATTCTCCAGGTAATAATACCAGAGTGGGTGGTCATTTCCTTCTCCAGGGCATCTTCCTGACCCAGGGATTGAACGCGGGTCTCCCCCACTGCAGGCAGATGCTTTACCGTCTGAGCCTCCAGGGAGTGAAGTGTGTAAGTGAAGTGTCTATAAAACACTCAGCACAGGTTCTGTCATTTAAGCATGTAAAACCTAAATGATGTTATAATTATTGTGATTTATCCAAAGCTATGTTATCCTGATGGCAGCTACTACATTCTGTTTTGTTTTCTGTAGAGGCACATGTTTCTCCCTTTTCCGTCTATTTTTCTAATGTAAGATTAAAAAAAACCAAATTGGCACATTTCCAATTGAGTCAACCCCAGTCTTTCAGAAGGTAGTGGGGGCAGGGCAGGACCTAGAGCAGTGGGTGAAAGGGCTTCCCAAAAAATGTCTACAATTAAGAATATTAGATACGGAGCTAAATGAAGTTAAAAAATCCACTAGAGCATAAATACCAAATGAGGACACCTGTTACGGGTGGTGTTTGAATGTGTGTCACTAACAATGACTAGAACCTTCTTTGCCTTTCCATAGAGGGACTCCTGTTACTCTTGGGGCTGTACTAAGACTTGGCAAATCAGCGCCCTTCTGGAGAATGTAGCTGTGCTTTCTGGAGCTGGCCCACAGGCACTCGATTATCTAGGGACTCTTGAGCATGTGGCCTATCAGCTCTTGGATGGTAATTCAGAAGTCATGGGGCTGCCTATCTGAGCCGCTAAGAAGAGGAATGTTTTACATCAGACACTGATGTGTAGCACGTGATGCCCTGAAGTCTCCAGTCACGCTCTGGTCCAGCCTTTGCCTCGACTGTATAGAGATTCATAGAACACACTGTGGATGCTGTAGCTCCCTGTGGTATGAACTTCCGCTAAGTCACATGTGGCTCTCTGTTCAGACGCATTTCTATAGGATTAGATCTGCTGTACTGTTGGGTTGACCAAAGAGTTCATTTTAGCTTCTTGGTAACATGTACTAGGCTTTCCAGGTGGCAAAGTGGTAAAGAATTTGCCTGCTAGTGATGGGGGGATGTGGGTTTGATCCTTGAGTCAGGAAGATCCCCTGGAACAGGAAATGGCAACCCATTCCCATTTTCTTGCTTGAAAAAGCTCAGTAACAGAGGAGCCTGATGGGCTAATGTCCATGGAGTCACAAAGAGTCAGGCATGACTGAGCACACAGGTCTGCATGGAAAAACCCAAACAAACTTTTTGGCCAACCCAATTTTTTAAAAAAGTATCTAGAAACATGACTTTACATGGAAAATCATCATTATCACTTGATATATTTTTGACACTGTCTAGTCAAAGCTATGGTTTTGCCAGTCATCAGGTATGGATGTGAGCGCTGGACTGTAAAGAAAAATGAGTGCCAAAGAATTGATCCTTTTGAACTATGGTGTTGGAGAAGACTCTTGAGAGTCCCTTCAACTACAAGGAGATCCAACCAGTCCATCTTAAAGGAGATCAGTCCTGAGTGTTCTTTGGAAGGACTGATGTTGAAGCTGAAACTCCAGGACTTTGGCCATCTGATGCAAAGGACTGACTCATTGGAAAAGCCCCTGATACTAAGAAAGATTGAGGGCAGGAGCAGAAGGGGATGACAGAGGATGAGATGATCGATGCATCATCGACTCAATGGACATGAGTCTGAGTAAACTCTGGGAGTCGGTGATGGACAGGGAGGGCAGGTGTATTGCAGTCTATGGGGTCACAAAGAGTCGAACATGACTGAGCAGTTTAACTGAACTGAAACCTTTGTATATAGAGTTCACTTGATCCTTAAAATCATCTTGGATGTGTGGCAGGTGTCTTGCCAAAACAATGCAACCAATGAGTGGCAAATGATGCTGTGAATCCAGGGCTTTGACTTGAAATTCCCTATGCTTCACTATGGGCTTCCCTGGTGGCTCAGATGGCAAAAAATCCCCTGCAAGGCAGGAGATCCAGGTTTAATCCCTGGGTGGGGAACATCCCCTGGAGAAGGGAATGGCTATCCACTCCAGTATTCTTGCCTGGAGAATTCCATGGACAGAGGAGTCAGGCAGGCTACAGTCCATGGGGTCGCAAAGTGTTGGACACAACTAAGCAACTAACACACACACACACACACACACACACACATACACACACACACACACACACACACACACATACACACACGCTTCACTATACCTCGTTCTCCCTGAGCCACATATTACATCACTCATGGAAGTGTAAACTTAAAAATGACCCTACCTCACCTCTTGCTTAGTCACTGAGTCTTTGACTCTCTTGACCACACTGACTGTAGCCCGTTGGGCTCCTCTGTCCGTGGGATTCCCCAGGCAAGAATACTGGAGTGGGTTGCCCTTTCCTTCTCCAGGGGATGTTCCTGACTCAGGGACTGAACCTGCATCTCTTGCATTGACAGACAGATTGTTTAGCAACTGAGCCACCAGGGAAGCCCCTTTCTTACCTCTCCTGCCAAATTTCCATACTCTCTGCTACCTGCCAAAGTCATGGCCTTTATGGACTTCTCCCCTCCCTTTTTAGCAGACCAAGATACCTGGAAACTTCTGTAGAGGAAGGAGTTTTGCAATGCTGAGCAGAATGCAGATGCCTAGGGCTTTGCGATCCAGACAGTCTGGTGCCACTTTCTGAGAAACCTGGCAGTCAGTGCTGATGCTAACGACTATGCCTCTTGAGCTTTTCCTCCAGGAGGATTCCCAAGCCCTCTGTTTCCATGCTGCCGCCTCTCCTGACTCACTGTGCTTCTGACTTCCACAAATGTCTAAACCTAGATCCTCTTCTTCCTCTTCATTCCACCTCTGCTTTCTTTATTTCCATTCTAATATAGTGAAACACTTTCTGAGAAAGAAACCCGACCTGTTACAAGCAAGACAATCATGTTTATGGCTTCTTAATTATAGTTGATGTATTATTGCCTTCCTTTCCAAACCAGTCAATCCTAAAGGAAGTCAAGCCTGAAGATTTACTGGAAGGACTGAAGCTGAAGCTCCAGTCCTTTGGCCACGTGATGCAAAGAGCTGACTTACTGGAAAAGACCCCGATGCTGGGAAAGATTGAGGGCAGGAGGAGAAGGGTGAAATGGTGGATTTGAGCAAACTCTGGGAGATAGTGAAGGACAGGGAAGCCTGACATACTGCAGACCATAGGGTTGCAAACAGTCAGACACAATTTAGTGACTGAACATCAACAAATTATTGGCCTCAGAATCTCATCTCCTAGGAGCTGGTCCCCTCTTTCCCTGGGCCTTCACAGTTCCCTCAAGGATAATGATGCTCTACACCAGGGGTCTCTAACCTCCTGGATCTAATGCCTGATTACCTGAGGTGGAGCTGATGTAATAATAAAAGAAAGTGCATAATAAATGTAATGTGCTTGAATCATCCCCAAACCACCCCTCACCCTGTTTCATGGGAAAAATTGTCTTCCATGAAACTGGTCCCTGGTGCTAAAAATGTTGGGGATGGATCTCTAGGGCTTTCTTTTAGCTTCTTTTGGAAAGTCCAAGGAATATGCAGCCTTTCGTGGGCAATTGCACCCTAGTCAGAGATGCATGAAATTCCCAGCCTGGATTTTTGGATCACTCTCAGTCCTGGTTACAAAATGCCCAAACCAGAGACCTGCCACGTATGAGAAAGTATAAGACGCTGATGTTTTCAAACAGGGCCTGAGTGTCCTTTCAGCTCTCCTCCGTGATTACTCGTTAGTCCTTCAGCTTCAGATTGTTGTCGCTGTCTGTGTGTTTTCCAGGTCCTAATTAAACATGTTGACTGTGCATCTGATGAGCCAAAATCACTGATGGCTCATCCACCGGTTATGTCTCCCATAGTTACCAAGCTGCCTCATTCAGAGGGGGTGCCCAGCAGCAGCTTCATCTTACCAGATGGAGAGTTTAGAGTCACATGACTGTATCCCTGTTATTAGCATACCATGACATGGGCTGTGGATATCCCCTGCCCACTGAATCATGACCAAGTCCTTTTTTGACATAGTGACATGGTGGATGGATTACATTTCTGCTTTAATACCCCACCCAGATATGCACGGGAATTTTTCTGGGCTTTTTTTTCCCGCTTTTTATTTTGTATTAGGGTACGCTGCTCAACAGAGTTGTGACAGTTTCAGGTGAACAGAAAAGTGACTCAGCCATTTGTATACCTATATCCATTCTCCCCCAAACTCCTCTCCCATCAGGGCTGCCACATAGTACTGAGCAGAGTTCCCTGTCCTCTGACTGGGTCCTTGTTGATTATCCATTTTATAGAGAGAAGTGGGTACATGTTCTGGACTTTAGCAAGGACATCTGGTGACCAGGATGTACGATATTGCACTTTTGACTTGGGCTCTATTCTACAGACCAGAATTCCACTTTTAATGTCCTACTAATAAGATGCAGCATCATAGACCAACCCAACATGAGGCCAAGGGCCTCCATATTTCTCCTTAGACACTCTCCACCTTAGAGGGCATGGCCATCTTGGCAGAGTCACATTGTAGACCAAGGTGAGCCCCCTTGAACTTCTAGCTCACCGAGCTTTCCCTTTCTGACCAAGAACTGGGTTGGCCGAACTGTTCATTTGAGGTTTTCAGAAAAACCCAAACGAATTTTTGGCCAGCACAATGCCTAAAGCCTAGGAATCACTCCCATCTAGTTATACTGAATTTTGAGATAAATTGCTCATCTTTCATGTGTATCACCAGTGGATACCATCATTTAGAAAAAGGAAAGGTATCCATGTAACTCAGGTCTAATCTCTTCCTTAGAACAGTGATGGCCTGAGAATTTGGCCCTATCTCGTGTTTCAAGAGCTAGAGTATGTTTGATTGGCTGACCGTGGCTAAGACATACAGAGTAAAGAGCAAGATCACTTATCGCCCAAGAGTGTGAGTGAACTGAAAGGCAGTTAATTGTATGATGTGCAGAGCAGCAGAGGAGTTAGTGACATCCCAGAAGGGCACCTAAAATCGTATAATCAGCTAAAACAAAAGTTGAACTGCAACCTGTGGGTGAATGGGTGGGTTTAAAATAGTGAATTCTGAAGGCAGAGCAGAAATGTTCCAGAAAGCTACAAAGCACGGAGAGGGTCAGGTTTTTAAGGAAAGCTCACGGTGGATCCCATGATCTGGGTGGCTGAATCCAAATCCATGGACCAGCTTGAAGAAGACTCTCAGAGGAACATCTGATCTTTCTAGAGCTTTCTGATTACTTGCCCAAACCAATAATTTCAGCTGAGCAAACCACACCACTGGCCAGGGTATTGGGAAAAGATCTGTAATGTGACATGGTCTTGACTGGTTGAGGAATGGATTTCAGCGACTGGCTAAGCTTTGATCCTCTAGTCTTCTTGTACTTTGGTGATGATAGTCATTTTCAATGTGATGGTACTATGAGAACTAGATATTTCTACCTTTCTCTTGCATTTAGGTCACTTACATTTCATGTATTTGCACAAGTAATTGTCTCTAAGAGTATTGACTCCCTGTCATCTTGAAAAATACACCAACAACTAGCAAAGAATTAACATGTAAGGGCCATTAATCTCAAGAGAGACTATTGTGGGCAATTTTTCCCTCTTCTGCTTCACTAGCCCCAAAGGGATTTCTGTATGAGGAGTTAGGAAGTAGCTGCTAGTGAGTGCACGGTTCCACTGCTTTGTTTTGACAACTTCTACCCATACTGTATTAATTTCTTTACAGTTGTGCTAGCCATCATAAATTTCCTAGTGGAAGCTACTTAGGACTGTACAGCCTACCTGGTTCATTATTCCATTCAAAGATCTTTATTGTTGATCATTACCATTTGAGGAGGGGGGCTATTTTTGAATAGATGTAGAATTAGCACATGTGTATGGGATCTGGAAAAATGGTAGCAATGAACCTATTGGCAGGGCAGGAATAGTGCTGCAGACATAGATGATGAATATGTGGCCCCTGAGGGGGAAGGAGGGGGTGGGGTGATTTCGGTGATTAGGATTGACACACACTCAGTCAGTTCAGTTCAGTTCAGTCCCTCAGTCATGTCCAACTCTTTGCGACCCCATGAATGGCAGCACGCCAGGCCTCCCTGTCCATCACCAACTCCTGGAATTCACTCAGACTCACATCCATCGAGTCAGTGATGCCATCCAGCCATCTCATCCACTGTTGTCTCTTTTCCTCCTGCCCCAAATCTCTCCCAGCATCAGAGTCTTTTCCAATGAATCAACTCTTCACATGAGGTGGCCAACATACTGGAGTTTCAGCTTTAGCATCATTCCTTCCAAAGGAATCCCAAGGCTGATCTCCCTCAGAATGGACTGGTTGGATCTCCTTGCAGTCCAAGGGACTCTCAAGAGTCTTCTCCAACACCACAGTTCAAAAGCATCAATTCTTCGGCTCTCAGCCTTCTTCACAGTCCAACTCTCACATCCATACATGACCACAGGAAAAACCATAGCCTTGAACAGACGGACATTTGTTGGCAAAGTAATGTCTCTCCTTTTGAATACGCTATCTAGGTTGGTCATAACTTTTATTCCAAGGAGTAAGCATCTTTTAATTTCATGCCTGCAATCACCATCTGCAGTGATTTTGGAGCCCCCCAAAATAAAGTCTGACACTGTTTCCACTGTTTCCCCATCTATTTCCCATGAAGTGATGGAACCGGATGCCATGATCTTC
>SJYC01096853.1:0-11459 GCA_006408675.1 Madoqua kirkii
AACTTTTATTCCAAGGAGTAAGCATCTTTTAATTTCATGCCTGCAATCACCATCTGCAGTGATTTTGGAGCCCCCCAAAATAAAGTCTGACACCATTTCCACTGTTTCCCCATCTATTTACCAAGAAGTGATGAGATCAGATGCCATGATCTCTGTTTTCTGAATGTTGAGCTTTAAGTCGGCTTTTTCACTCTCCTCTTTCACTTGCATCAAGGGGCTTTTTAGCTCCTCTTTCTTTCTGCCATAAAGGTGGTGTCATCTGCATATCTGAGGTTATTGATATTTCTTCCAGCAATCTGGATTGTGCTTCTTCCAGCCCAGAATTTCTCATGATGTACTCTGCATAGAAAATAAATAAGCAAGGTGACAATATACAGCCTTGACATACTCCTTTTCCTATTTGGAACCAGTCTATTGTTCCATGTCCAGTTCTAACAGTTGCTTCCTGACCTGCATATAGATTTCTCAAGAGGCAGATCAATTGGTCTGGTATTCCCATCTGTTTCAGAATTTTCCAAAGTTTATTGTGATCCACACAGTCAAAGGCTTTGATATAGTCACTAAAGCAGAAACAGATGTTTTTCTGGAAATCTCTTCCTTTCCCATGATCCAGCAGATGCTGGCAACTTGATCTCTGGTTTCTCTGCCTTTTCTAAAACCAGCTTGAACATCAGGAAGTTCATAGTTCAAGTACTGCTGAAGCCTGGCTTGGAGAATTTTGAGCATTACTTTACTAGCGTGTGAGATGTGTGCAATTGTGTGGTAGTTTGAGCATTCTTTGGCATTGCCTTTCTTTAGGATTGGAATGAAAACTGACCTTTTCCAGTCCTGTTGCCACTGCTGAGTTTTCCAAATTTGCTGGCATATTGAATGCAGCACTTTCACAGCATCATCTTTCAGGATTTGAAATAGCTCTATTGGATTCTATCACCTCCACTAGCTTTGTTCATAGTGATGCTTTCTAAGGCCCACATGACTTCACATTCTAGGATGTCTGACTCTAGGTGAGGGATCACACCATCATGATTATCTTGGTCGTGAAGATCTTTTATGTATAGTTCTACTGTGTATTCTTGCCACCAATATCTTCTGCTTCTGTTAGGTCATTACCATTGCTGTTCTTTATCGAGCCCATATTTGCATGAAATGTTCCCTTGGTATCTCAGATTTTCTTGAAGAGATCTCTAGTCTTTCCCATTCTGTTCTTTTCCTGTTTCTTTGCATTGATCGCAGAAGAAGGCGTTCTTATCTCTCCTTGATATTCTTTGGAACTCTTCATTCAGATGCTTATATCTTTCCTTTTCTTCTTTCTTTTTGCCTCTCTTCTTTTCAAAGCTATTTGTAAGGCCTCCTCAGACAGCCATTTTGCTGTTTTGCATTTCTTTTCCATGGGGATGGGCTTGATCCCTGTCTCCTGTACAATGTCATGAACTTCATTCCATAGTTAATCAGGCACACTATATATTAGATCTAAGCCCTTAAATCTATTTCTTACTTCCACTGTATAATCATAAGGGATTTGATTTAGGTCATAACTGAATGGTCTAGTGGTTTCCCCTACTTTCTTCAATTTAAGTCTGAATTTGGCAATAAGGAGTTCATGATCTGAGCCACAGTCAGCTCCCAGTCTTGTTTTTGTTGACTGTATAGAGCTTCTCCATCTTTGGCTGCATAGAATATAATCAATCTGATTTTGATGTGGACCATCTGGTGATGTCCATGTGTAGAGTCTTTTCTTGTGTTGTTGGAAGAGGATGTTTGCTATGACCAGTGCATTTTCTTGGCAAAACTCTATTAGTCTTTGCCCTGCTTCATTCCACATGTGAAGGCCAAATTTGCCTGTTCCTCCAGGTGTTTCTTGACTTCCTCCTTTTGCATTCCAGTGCCCTATAATGAAGAGGACATCTTTTTTGACACACACTACCATGTCAAATAGGTAGAGGGAAGGTACAGTGCAGTAGAGGGGGCTCAGCTTGGGATGACCTACAGGGACAGGATGAGGAGGGAGTGGGAAAGAGACTCCAGATGGAAGGGATATGTGTACACCTAGAGCTGATTCAGGTTGGTGCACAGCAGAAAACTAAGGCAACCTTGTATGTCAAGTATACTTCAATAAAAAACGAGTGAGTCGGTATTGCAGATAAAAATATCACTGATAGCAAAGAGTTTCTTTCTTCCTGTGGTCAATATTTCCCATGTTGAGGCTGCTGTATGCAGGGAGGTCACAACTGAGAAGGTAATGAGCTGCCTACAGTATCATCAGCCTTATTTCAGATAAATGACTCAAATGACATATGTATATAGAGCTAGGGTCAGCGTGTGTTTATACTGTTGTCCATCATAAACAGAGCATCCCAGGAGACTTGCGATCATGACAAAGAAACAGCTTCTGATTCAAAATAGAGATTATGTGTGCCCCGAGCCGAGGCCCTTCCCGTGTGTCATGTCACAGCATGGCTTTCCAAGGCCAGCACAGCTAGGTGACTGCTGTCACTGTCTCATACTCTCAGCTCTATCCAGAGGAGACTTCTCTTTCTCCATGATTTTATCATAGTGATTATTCCGGAAACTACCAAGCCTTATCATACATATACAACTAGGGAGTTACTGATTCCACTTGCTGTCCTCCAAGTCTGAGAATGGCTTTTCATTACACAACAGAGCTGAAACTATCACTAAGGCTGAACCAACAGGGAACAGCGAGATGAGAAATGATTTCAGGAGCTACTAGACATGCTCACTCTGCTACGGCTGAGCTTTGTTTTTACCAGCTTATAAGCACGTGGACGGACATGAGTCACGCTGTTGCCACTGGAACTCAGTGGGGAAGGTAGAGTAAAGAGCATCATCTATGTTAGGGTCAATTCATAGGGGATTTGCGTATTCAGCAGCCCTTTAAAATGCAATTACAGAGTCAAAATCCTACAGAGAAAATCCACAGCCCTGAGGCAGAAACCAATCTTTTAGTTCTGCTTGCAGAATTACCTGGTGAAATCATTGCTCAAAATTATAGAGCTAAGAAGTGGCTCAATTGAAATGGAAACCCAGAAAGTAAGGCTTCAGAGTGTCTGCAGTTAACTTCTATTTTGCTTCAAAATAACAAATGTTTATTGACCAATTCTTGGTTCCTCACATGAAACATACAATTCCTGTTTGAATTTCTGGTGGCTTAGATGGTAAAGAACCTGCCTGCAATGCAGGAGATGTGGATTCTGGAGAAAGAAATGGCTACGCACTCCAGTATTCTTGCCTGGAGAATTCCATGGACACAGGAGCCTAGTGGGCTGCAGTCCATGGGTTGAAAAGAGTCAGACTCGACTGAGAGAATAACACTTTCACATATTCTGTGCCAGATGCTATGAGGCAGGTGCTGATGATAAAGCATGAAGCAAGGTGTAGCCAGGTGTGCTGGTATTTAGTTATTTCCAACCCACTGAAATTCTGATTGCTCTCTGGGGAAAAAGAAGAGGATGGTAACAAAACTGCAGCCTTAAGTTCTGCCATAGGTCAGAGGAAGCAAATTTCCAGGTGTGTCTTCGAAGATGAGTTGGAGTGTCCTGGCGGGCTGAGAGGAGGGAGATGCAGAGACATCAGTCAGTGTGAACACATGTGATTATAAATAATCATGGAAGATACACTTTCTCCCAAAATTCAAACTCGACCACACACTCTCTTCCTAGTTCCCAATCCAGTCACTGTGTCGGGTACTGTATGAAGTGCTTTAGTGTTACAGACCCAGTTAACGTTCCCAGAAGTACTATGAGCTAAGTATTGTAGATTCATTTTATGGCCAAGAAGCAAAGGAACCCTTGCAAAAATTGCTTTCTCATCGGCCATGACTAACGGTTGACAGAGCAGGGTTCTGAGCTCTTTCTGCTGCTCTGCTGAGTTTTCATTCTTTGTGTGAGGCCCTGTGTGTGTCCTCATCCATCTTTACAGGCACTGAGCCCAGGGTCTGTGCAGTTCGAGGTGAGATGAGTATTTCTTGGTGGGCATTCAGTGTCCCACCTGAGACATGTGTTATTCATTCTGCTCTGGGGCCACAGTCCTTGGAAGTTCAAACATTCCAGCCAACTCCTGTTTTCAAATAAGAAACGGGAGCATCCATTGAACAGAAATACAAAAGCACTCCCTAGTCTGACGCAGTTTTAAAAAGTGCAGATGGCATGATTGTACTGGAGATACACATGGTTCTCCTAAAAGTGGAGGCTTCCCTGGAGGCTAGGTTGCTAAAAATCCACCTGCACTGCAGCAGAAGCAGGTTCGATCCCTGGGTTGGGAAGATCCCCTGGAGGTGGATATGGTAACCCACTCCAGTATTCTTGCCTGGTAAATCCCAGGGACAGAGGAGCCTGGCGGACTACACTCCATGGTGTTGCCAACAGTGAGGCACACCTAGTAACTTATCCACCACCACATCCTAAAAGGCTATTTCTTTCTTTTCTTTTTAGTTAACGTTGTGCTATATATCCTTTCTTATTCTTTTGCTACTTAATATAAGACTTAATATAAGCATAACATTAATAGTGGACAGTGTCTTGTGCAAGTGAAACCACTCTTCTGTTTGATACTAAATTCTGTTGTAAATGTCATTGGTATGTATCTCAGTGTATTTGACTAATTTATGGAGGTGTTTAAAGCTCATGCTTCATGAATTAGATGTTAAAGAAAAAAAAATTGTATGCCAGTTGAAGCTCGGGAAAAAATGCAGGAAAAAAGTGTAAGTCTGAATGGTGTTCTACAAGCAGTGTAAATCCAGTTGAATAAACCCCTGCATGTTTTGGAGTGAAATGAGATTCCTACACCTAAGAGGTGGTTCTGCAGATGAAATGGAGTTTGCCCGGTTCACTGCAACCTTGGGAAGTCACCAGGCCGAACTGAAACTTCCTTCTCCCACCCAATCCATTAAAATTTCTGTTCTAATTCCTTTATCAAAGCTTCCTTTCCCATGGTGCAGATACAGTGCTAAAAGCTTTGAAGATAGACTTTGTTTAATCTGTATTTCCTGTTACCCTTGAGATTAGGGACTGTGCTAAGGTACAGAAGGGGAATCAGGTTCACAATTATTCTAATAGACCTCAGAGACAGGTTTAATCTTTACTTCAATCAAGTTAATCAAGAAAATTATACTAGAGTTCTTTTCATTCTTTTTCCCCCCCTTGAGGAAAAGAGAAAGAAATAATGTCCCACAGCTCTGGAAAGCATACAAAGGTCCTCTTGGGATAACAAACATATTTCATTCTCACTTGGGCAACCGCTGAGATCACTTCCTGGTAGCTGGGCTTATAGGTTATTGAAACCACTGGGATTTTGTTAAAAATAGCCATCCAATAAATGTGGCCCTTCTTTTAATTAGAATCTTGGTAATAACTTTTGTGTGGGTTGTTTTCTCCCTTTCAGGACAACTTAAAAAGTAATCTCTCATATTGCATATGTCATGTAAAGTTTAATGGAAATTAAAAAAAAAATTCTGACATATTGATTTCTGCGGATTGCTGAGAAAAGGTTCTAAGTAATTTAAGGGCTAAGTCAAGACAATGCACTGTTTCCTTTGAGAGGATTTAAACATTTCTAAGAGGTTTCCCTGGTGGCTCAAGTGGTAAAGAATCTGCCTATGAGAACAGGAGAGATGGGTTCCATCCTTGGGTCAGGAAAATCCCCCGGAGAAGAAATGGCAACCCACTCAGTATTCTTGCCTGGGAAATCCTATGGACAGAGGAGCCTGGTGGGCTATAGTCCACGGTCGCAAAGACTTAAACATGACTTAGCCACTAAGCAACAAAAAGCTCTTCTAAAAGGATGGGCCATCTTGAACTTGGTCCATGTTTTTAAAACATATCTGTAATATTCCATTGTATACATATATGTATGTAAGCTGTATCTTACATACATATATGTATATGTATAATGTAAGCCATATCTTACATATGTGTGTGCATATATATATATGTAAGCCGTATCTTACATATGTATATATATATGTAAGCCATACTTTACATATATATTATGTATAGGTGAGCCATATCTTACATATGTATGTATAGATGAGCCATATCTTACATATGGATGTATATGTAAGCTGTATGTGTAAGCCATGTCTTCTTTATCCATTTCTCTGCTGATAGACATTTAGATTGCTTCCATGTCCTGGCTAGGGTTTCTCTGATGGCTCAGCGGTAAAGAACCTGCCTGCAATGTGAGAGATGAGGATTCAATCCCTGGGTTGGGAAGATTCCCTAGGAGAAGAAAATGGCAACCCATTCAATATTCTCACCTGAAAAATCATTGGGTTGCAATGAATAAGACATGGCTGAGCAGCTGAGCACACATACCCTGGCTATTGTGAACAGTGCTTCTGTGAACACTGGTGTTCACATATTTTGTTGAATTATGATTTTCTCCAGGAACCAATAAAAATGAAAGATAAAAACCAAACAAAACCTCACCTTATCTATAAGGGGCAAAACCATCTTATCATATTCTCTGGCCAAATACAGGTGTTTCCCTCATTGTACATGTTAGGAGTATTCTAAATGACATGCCAGCAAAAGTCAATGTAATGGTCTCCAAGAATGTCAGGGTACATTCTTGTTTCGAGGAGGCAGCTGGCAAAACTGAAAGCTGATTTCCTATAGACATTCACTAGACTCCTTCTTTCTACGGAAGTCTGCAGCTACAGCGCAAGGCTCTGAACCTCTCCTTGGAGTTCCTAGTCCAAAGCTGCTCCCACATTTGGGATTTGGGTAATGACCAGCCCTCCTGGCCTGGAGCATCTTCACCTGTAAAGGTGAATAATAGTATCAGTCTCAATCTCTGTGTGATGCTTATCCATCACTTAATATTGAGCAACCAATAGAAAATTACTTCAGTGGAAACAGATTTATCAGAGCTTCCCAGGTGGCACTAGTAATAAAGAATGTGCTTTCCAAGGCAGCAAACTTAAGACATGAAGATAAGAGATGTGGGTTCCATCCCTGGGTCGGGAAGTTCCCCTGGAGGAGGGCATGGCAACCCACTCCAACATTCTTGCCTGGAGAATCCCATGGACAGAGGAACTTGGCGGGTTGCAAAGAGTTGGATATGACTGAGTAACTAAGCACATACATGCTCTTACTTACCAAACCTTATTAGAATCATTGTTAATCATACCAGATAATTCTATTCAGTAGTTCACTGTTGATTTGCAAATGGCCCTGTACACAGAGGGCAGAGAGAGGCAGCCACTCCAGATTAGTAGATGGTATATTTAAGAAGGAAAGAAACTTCATACAAGGTTTGGTTTAGTCACTGCAAGACAAGGAGACACGCTTGCCCACCAAATTATATAAGTTTATATAGAGATCGTCACTGGGTTCAGTCATGAATATCAGGGGTCCCCAACCTCTGGCATCTAATACCTGAGGATCTGGGTTGGATCTGATCGAATAATCATAGAAATAAGATGCACAGTAAGGGTAATGCCCTTGAATCACTCAGAAACCATCGCTTTCTGCCTGTGGAGGGGAAATTGTCTTCCATGAAACCTGCCCCTGGTGCCAAAAAGCTGAGGACTACTGATTAGACCATCCAGATGGCCTCAACAACCCCTTTCTGTTCTGAGGTTATGTCCTTAGAACAACTTCCGCTATGGAAACAGTGGGCAGAATGGACGTTTCAAGGATGGGGGGTGTGGTGAGGAGCCTCTGAATTCAGGGCCCAGGCCACAGGTCAACCTCTAGTGAGGCTTCTTGATGACTTTAGTCCTTCCTCCTTGCTGTTGTTCAGTCGCTTTGTCATGTCTGACTCTCTGCGACCCCATGGACTGCAGCAGTCAGGCTCCACCGTCTTTCATGACCTCCTGGAGCTTGCTCAGACTCATGTCCGTTGAGCTGGTGATGCCATCCAGCCATCTCACCCTCTGTCGCTCCCTTCTCCTCCTGCCCTCAATCTTTCCAAGCATCAGGGTCTTTTCAAATGAGTCCATTCTTTGCATCAGGTTTTGGATCTTCAGCTTCACTGAGGATTCAGGGTTGATTTCCTTTAGGGTTGACGTGTTTGATCTCCTTGCTGTCCAAGGGACTCTCAAGAGTCCTCTCCAACACTGCAGTTCAAAAGCTTACGGAAACTGACAGGATTTCACTTTCTTGCCGAGTGGAGGCTAGTGTAGCTTGGCCCAGTGAAGAGGAGTGGCCTGACTCAGTTCTGGGTCGAGACTTCAGGAGCCTCTCGTCATCGCAGCAGGGATGACAAAATGCCAGGTCAAGCGGATGTCTCTGCCAACCCAAGTGTCATGTGGACAGACCACACTGGGTAAAGCCATTTTACCTGGTGCATGTCATGTGACCTAAATGTACACTTTGGCTGTTAAGACACTAAGGCTTGGAGGATGTTTGTAACCACAGCTCGGTCTCTCCTGAGACAGTCAGGCTGCTGCCAAATATATCACAAGCTGTCAGCATCCTGCCAGTAAACCATCCTCAGCAGGGAGGCAGCCTTCATCTGCAACACTCGGCAGCGCTTATGGTGCAAACACTCCCGCTGGGGCTGGTCTCCACCTTGAACGTAGGTTTGGGACAAGAGGGACAAATCCAGATCTGACAAGCCAGGGGGAGGCCTATGTCCAAGGGACTCTCAAGAGTCCTCTCCAACACTGCAGTTCAAAAGCTTACGGAAACTGACAGGATTTCACTTTCTTGCCGAGTGGAGGCTAGTGTAGCTTGGCCCAGTGAAGAGGAGTGGCCTGACTCAGTTCTGGGTCGAGACTTCAGGAGCCTCTCGTCATCGCAGCAGGGATGACAAAATGCCAGGTCAAGCGGATGTCTCTGCCAACCCAAGTGTCATGTGGACAGACCACACTGGGTAAAGCCATTTTACCTGGTGCATGTCATGTGACCTAAATGTACACTTTGGCTGTTAAGACACTAAGGCTTGGAGGATGTTTGTAACCACAGCTCGGTCTCTCCTGAGACAGTCAGGCTGCTGCCAAATATATCACAAGCTGTCAGCATCCTGCCAGTAAACCATCCTCAGCAGGGAGGCAGCCTTCATCTGCAACACTCGGCAGCGCTTATGGTGCAAACACTCCCGCTGGGGCTGGTCTCCACCTTGAACGTAGGTTTGGGACAAGAGGGACAAATCCAGATCTGACAAGCCAGGGGGAGGCCTACTCCAGGGTACCACTGACCCAGGATGCAGAGTCACCAGGGAAAGCAAGGACTTACTGTTCTTTTGAGCTTGCAGCCTGGAGAAGCAAGCCTAAATGAGAGAATAGTGATGATTGCAGAGATGCCCATCCTATCCAGAATACAGTGACTAATGTTAGGATCTCTTCTGTCCTTAAGGACAGATCTTTCTTAACCTGGCGTCCACCAAGAGGAGGGTACTAAGACTGCTGCTGTATGACCTACTAACAACATCATTGATTCCAGACCCTAAGCCTCACTCCTGGGATAAGTACCAAACCCAGTTTTAGCTAGTTGCACTAGAAATAGACAGTGCCCAGATGCACTGAAGCCCTCATGTTTTCATGGCACCAAATTCTCTTTTGGATCTAGTTAACCTCCCCTAGACACACTTTTCCAAATCTGTTGAAATCACACTTAGGACAGAGAATATGTCAGCACTTACACACATGCAATGTCTGTATCATCCTCTGCAGTAGAGACTGGATAGATGAACGCTTATTCCTTTTATTTTTCTGGACACACTGAAGACTACGCTTTCTGACTTCTCTTGCACTAAGTTCGAGGTTAGGAAAGAAGAGTATGCCACCTGGATGTGGCCCTACTCGACTTGCGCTCTGTTTGCTGGTTGCACAGCTGAAGGTAGGAGGTCCAGGAAAGGACTCCAAGGAAACCCTGGAAGGGAATGGCAGCCACAGAAAAGAAGAGCCAGGACTTCTGGGTCATCTGCAAGCCTAGTAGCTGAATTCTAGTTGGACTGTCCACTGAGTTATTTGTATTACTGTTGTAGTTAGTGTTTACTGTCCAGAGTAATAATGTCTCTTATCTTGGGAATCTTATTTGGCTGGAACTAAAAGATTAGCAAGCATGTCATTTTGGAATTTTATGTAGATGAAGAACCTAGAGTGCAGAGAATTACAATCAAACAAGTTGGGTTAAGTCCTAACACAACTTAGATGATCTAAAGAGAAACAGCGGTAACTCAGAAAGGGTTAATCTAATCTGTCTTGATTCAAAGAATTCATCATTAGAGTGAGCACAAATAAATAATTGCTTCATGCATTTTCCAAGTCAAAAAATTGAGTTCTTTCACCCTCTTCATTAACTTTTAAAAGGTAGCTGTGGAGCTTTAGAAGATGAAGTTAATTTTAGAAATATTTCTTTTGTCAATGGTAAGAAGAACATGATGGCCTGTTGTTGAGACCAGCAAATGTTGAGATTAATCAAAATGCTCCAGTTTCTAAATGAAAAGTTAGTGCTTAAAGACTGTTGATCAGTTCCTTGCAGGCTCACAAAATAAAGAAATTACTTGCAAAATCTTTACATAAAAAAGGGTTCTTATGCATTAAATAAGTAATAGCCGATGTCAGACAGTATTGCACCACCCAGATGGACCTTCAGGGAAGGATCTGCTGAGCAGTTGAAGACAGTGTGGTCAGCCAAGTCCTCCAGCCATGGGTTCCTGCGGTGGTAGCTGCAGACAGCTGCCTTGCCCATGGCTGGGCAATGCCTGAATGCCACCCATCCAATGACCCACAGTGGCTGAAGTGACCCAGAGCTCCAGGGGGCTTGACTGAGGCTGTGTCCAGTCACATCCCACCTGTCTTTTCCCTCTGCCCAAGTCTGCCTTCTGCCTCTTTCAAAGAAGTGGACCCCTAACAGACATCATTCACCCCAAATTCCATCTCAGCATCACTGTCTGGAGAACCCACCCTTTGACAGAGACTTTGAGGAACTAGAGAACTGACCAGGAAATATATAATTACAGAGCCAAAGGAGAGGGTGGGACAAAGTAGGAGAGTAGCTTTGAGATACATGTGTGTCTGCGTCTTCAGTCGTTAAGTCGTGGCCAACTCTCTGTGACCCCAAGCCGCCAAGCTTCCCTGTCCTCCACTGTCTTCTGGAATTTGCTCAGATTCATGTCCGATGAGCCAGTGATGCTATCTAACCATCTCATCCTGGGCCTCCCTCTTCTCCATCTGCCCTCAATCTTTCCCAACATCAGGGTCTTTCCCAATGAGTTGGCTACCGTATGAGACATAGACAGCAGGTGAGAAGCTGTAGATCGCTGGGAGCTCAGCTCGGTGCTCTGTGATGACCTAGGGGGTGGGAGGGGGGTGGGAGGGAAGCCCAAGAGATGGGAAGATGTGTGTACGTACAGTTGATTCATGCTGCTATCCAGCAGAAATTAACAAGACATCGTAAAGCCATTATACTCCAATAAAAAATAAATGGATAGCAACAAGGAAACAAAATTGAAATTTAAACATAACTCCTGCTCCACAGACGAGACACAGA
>SJYC01096855.1:0-43936 GCA_006408675.1 Madoqua kirkii
ACCATGGGCAGAGTTCCTCACGCTGGCTCCCAGCAGAGGACCATGCTCACTGGGGCACCTGCAGTACTACTCTCAGATGCTGGGGGCTGGGCACCGCTAAAGTTAGCAAAACACTCACCTTAGAGAATTGTTACGAACATTCAACACATCTGGAGTACTAAGAACTTGGCTCATTGTAGACAATTAAAGCAGGTGTTTCTCCTACCGGCTGATGACAGAGAAAGCCAGCAGGCAGACAGACAGCCAGGGGCTCACCTGAGATGCTAGGGACCTCCCAGGTAGAGCTCAGGCTCTGGATTTCCTGACCTTATTTTTCCTGCTCATGAGAGGAGAACCAAAGCACACAGCTGCCCTATCCACAAATTATGTACTTTCAATCACTTTATAAAGTCAATGGGTTAGAATGTTTTTTGTATGTATAGCTCATTAAAACGATTTTTGTATAAATACAGGTTTAAAATCTGACTTTATTAGAAAAGTCTGTTTTTCACTTTTGGGCTTCCCTGAATCACTGCAGATGGTGACTGCAGCCTTGAAATTAAAAGACGCTTACTTCTGGGAAGAAAAGTTATGACCAACCTAGATAGCATATTGAAAAGCAGAGACATTACTTTGCCAACAAAGGTCCGTCTAGTCAAGGCTATGGTTTTTCCTGTGGTCATGTACGGATGTGAGAGTTGGACTGTGAAGAAGGCTGAGCACTGAAGAATTGATGCTTTTGGAGAATTGATATGTTGGAGAAGACTCTTGAGAGTCCCTTGGACTGCAAGGAGATCCAACCAGTCCATTCTGAAGGAGATCAACCCTGGGTGTTCTTTGGAAGGAATGATGCTAAAGCTGAAACTCCTCATGAGAAGAGCTGACTCATTGGAAAAGACTTTGATGCTGGGAGGGATTGGGGGCAGGAGAGGGGGACGACAGAGGATGAGATGGCTGGATGGCATCACTGACTCGATGGGTGTGAATCTGAGTGAACTCCGGTTGTTGGTGATGGACAGAGAGGCCTGGTGTGCTGCAATTCATGGGATCACAAAGAGTTGGACACGACTGAGCCACTGAACTGAACTGAACTGATAGCTCAGCTGGTAAAGAATCTGCCCGCAATGCAGGAGACTCTGGTTCAATTCCTGGGTCAGGAAGGTCCCCTGGAGAAGGGATAGGTTACCCACTCCAGTATTCTTGGGTGTCCCTGGTGGCTCAGCTGGTACAGAATCTGCCTGCAATGTGGAAGACCTGGGTTTGATCCCTGGTTGGGAAGATCCCCTGGAGAAGGAAAAGGCTACCTACTCCAGTATTCTGGCCTGGAAAATTCCATGGACCATATAATCTATGGAGTCACAAAGAGTCGGACATGACTGAGCAAATTTCACCTTTGTTTTTCACTTTTAGTGTTTTTTTTTCTTTCCCCCCTGGGGAGGGAGTGTGAGGGTTTGTCCCTAACTATCACATGCAGCTGGCACACAAATCCAGCTGTTTCAATTAGGCTAAAGTTTTAATTAGGCAAAGCCAGACAAGCGGTGTGTATGTCAGTCCCTCAGTCGTGCCCAAGTCTTTGCGATGCCATGGACTATAGCTTGCCAGGTTCTTCTGTCCATGGAATTCTCCAGGCAAGAATACTGGAGTGGATAGCCATTCACTTTCCCAGGGGATCTTCCTGACCCAGGGATCGAACCCCGGTCTCCTGCATTGCAGGCAGATTCATTACCATTTGATCCACCAGAGAAGTCGCAATGCAAGGCATATCAGGGACACATTGGGGGAGAGTCTAGGATCCAAAACCTCAGGCCTTAGAACAGACACTGCCTTTTCCCACATGCAAATCTGACTTTAAATTAAAGTCCTTTTTTAACCACTGAGGGGAAGGAATGAGACTTGAAAACAGTGGCCAGAGCAGCCCCCACTTCCTCTGTACAGAAAATACACAGATCCTAAACCTACAGCCCCAAGTGGACACGTTCTTGTGAACACCTCAGTTATACAATGAACGCTGCCCCAAGAGTCACCCTAGCAATCTTACCTGACTTTAAAAATGCCTTGGACTAAGATCTTCACGACCCAGATAATCATGATGATGTGATCACTAATCTAGAGCCAGACAGCTTGGAATGTGAAGTCAACTGGGCCTTAGAAAGGATCACTGCGGACAAAGCTAGTGGAGGTGATGGAATTCCAGTAGAGCTGTTTCAAATCATGAAAGATGATGCTGTGAAAGTGCTGCACTTAATATGCCAGCAAATTTAGAAAACTCAGCAGTGGCCACAGGACTGGAAAAGATCAGTTTTCATTCCAATTCCAAAGAAAGGCAATGCCAAACTACCTCACAATTGCACTCATCTTACATGCTAGTAAAGTAATGCTCAAGATTCTCCAAGCCAGGCTTCAGCAGTATGTGAACCGTGAACTTCAAATGTTCAAGCTGGCTTTAGAAAAGGCAAAGGAACCAGAGATCAAATTGCCAACATCTGCTGGATCATGGAAAAAGCAAGAGAGTTCCAGAAAAACATCTATTTCTGCTTTATTGACTATGCCAAGGCGTTTGACTGTGTGGATCACAATAAACTGTGGAAAATTCTGAAAGAGATGGGAATTCCAGACCACCTAACCTGCCTCTTGAGAAATCTGTATGCAGGTCAGGAAGCAACAGTTAGAACTGGACATGGAACAACAGACTTGTTCCGAATAGGAAAAGGAGTACGTCAAGGCTATATATTGTCACCCTGCTTGTTTAACTTATATGCAGAGTACATCATGAGAAACGCTGGACTGGAAGATACACAAGCTGGAATCAAGATTGCCAGGAGAAATACCAATAACCTCAGATATGCAGATGACACTATTCTTATGGCAGAAAGTGAAGAGGAGCTAAAGGGCCTCTTGATGAAGGTGAAAAAAGAGAGTGAAAAAGTTGTCTTAAAGCTCAACATTCAGAAAAGGAAGATCATGGCATCTGGTCCCATCACTTCAGGGGAAATAGATGGGGAAACAGTGTCAGACTTTATTCTTTTGGGCTCCAGAATCATTGCAGATGGTGACTGCAGCCATGAAATTAGAAGATGATTACTCTTTGAAAGGAAAGTTATGAGCAACCTAGATAGTATATTCAAAAGCAGACATTACTTTGCCAACTAAGGTCTGTCTAGTCAAGGCTATGGTTTTTCCAGTGGTCATGTATGGATGTGAGAGTTGAACTGTGAATAAGGCTGAGCACTGAAGAATTGATGCTTTTGAACTGTGGTGCTGGAGAAGACTCTTGAGAGTCCCTTGTACTGCAAGGAGATCCAACCAGTCCATTCTGAAGGAGATCAACCCTGGGTGTTCTTTGGAAGGAATGAGGCTAAAGCTGAAACTCCAGTACTTTGTCCACCTCATGTGAAGAGTTGACTCACTGCAAAAGACTCTGATGCTGGGAGGGATTGGGGGCAGGAGGAGAAGGGGACAACTGAGGATGAGATGGCTGGATGGCATCACGGACTCGATGGACGTGAGTCTGAGTGAACTCCAGGAGATGGTGATGGACAGGGAGGCCTGGCCTGTTGTGATTCATGGGGTCGTAGAGAGTTGGACATGACTGAGCGACTGAACTGAACTGAACTAAAATTATGTTTTATTTAATATTCTTTTAAGCTTTCACCCACTACTTTTATTTTCCTTCAGCTTTACTGAGGTATCATTGACATACAATACATGCAAGTTCAAGGTTACAGTGTGATTTGTTCATGTAGAAATTGCAAATGATTACCACAAAAATGGCTAGCTAACCCATCTATCTCCTCGTTTAGTATACGTTTTTTTTTTTAAAGGGTCCTTTTCCCCTCTTTCCCCTTACCCTTTCTTAAAAAAATTAATGTGGACCATTTTTGAAGTCTTTATTGGATTTGTTACAACATCGCTTCTGTTTTATGTTTTGGTTTTTTGGCCTTGAGTCATGTGGGATCTTAGTGCCCCAGTCAAGGACGGAACCCACACCCCCTACACTAGAAGGTGGATCACTAACCACTAGACCACCAGGGAGGAGCCCCCTTACACTTAAAAGGCTTTTTAAAGAATTGTCTCTCTGCCCCAAGTCTTAGTTGTGGCATGCGGAATCTAGTTCCCTGTCCGTGGATGGAACCTCAGCCCTCTGCAGTGGGAGCATGAAGTCTTGGCCACTGGACCACCAGGGAAGTCCTGACACCTTTTTTTTTTTTTGGTAGTGAGAACACTTGACTTTCTTAGCAACTTTCAAGTATATAATACGGTATTGTTAATTATAGTCACTGTATGTCAATTTCATCCCAGAATGTATTCACCTTAAAGCTGGGAGTTTGGACTCTCTGAACAACATTTCCTGTTTCTTCCAACCCCAGTCCCTAGAAATCATCATTTTACTTGCTTTTTTTTCGGGTTTGGCCTTTTTGATACCCAATAAAAATGAGAACATATAGTATTTGCCATTCTTTTTCTGACTCATTTCACTTAACATAATGTCCTCAGGGCTTCCCTGGTGGCTCAAGTGGTAAAGAATCAGCCTGCAACGTGGGAGACCTGGGTTCAGTCCTGGGTTGGGACGATCCCCTGGAGGAGGGCATGGCAACCCACCCCAGTGTTCTTGCCTGGAGAATCCCCATGGACAGAGGAGCCCAGCGGGCTACAGTCCATGGGGTTGCAAAGAGTGAGACATGACTGAGTGAATAAGCACATAATGCCCTCAAGGTCCATTCATACTTTTGCAAAAGGCAAGATTTCCTTCTTTCTCAAGGCTTAATGATATTATTTTATCTGATATTAATTAGGGACATTTGCCAGGG
The DNA here is from genome assembly GCA_006408675.1 of Madoqua kirkii. Lineage (NCBI taxonomy): Eukaryota > Metazoa > Chordata > Mammalia > Artiodactyla > Bovidae > Madoqua > Madoqua kirkii. Next base: position 4,788 of record SJYC01096855.1, read on the forward strand.
TCCAGCCCCGGTGGATTCAGGGTAATTTGAAGGTGGGGACAGAGTAAGCATCCTTGGAAAAATACATATTTAATTACAGATATATAGAGAGATTAGAAACAGATAGTGTAGTAGGAAAATTAGTGGTGGAAAAGAGGCTGAATAACTTGTTTATGTGGAATACTAATCACCACCTACGTAGGCCACAGGTGTCTTTCCGTTCTCCTGAAGGAGAGGAGGCACTGAGGCCTCCCCAGTCCGATCTTAGAAGCCCAGGCAGAGTTAGTAGGCTTGGTGTGTACCCCCATACCAGATGGGAATTCAGCCAGGAAAGCGAGGAGCAAGAAAGAAATGACACGGGGGAATCAGTCTTTCCAGAAACTGATCCCATTTCTTTATTTTTCAGGTTTGTTTATATACCTTTTGTTATACATAGGGATGAATACAAAGTCATGCGGGGGTCAGCAGACCTGACCCTTGTCACAATCAGGTGCTTCATATAAAATTATACAAAGGTCTTATGGGTTTTTGCATCATCTTCTGACCATGAGGTCTGCTGACATTTTATGGCCCTTTCTGATACCAGTCAGTTAACCAGAAAACTTATTTTTCCAGGGATGATTTTTTCTTAAATCAGGCGCCACCCTCCAAATAAAGTTGCATTCCTATAGGGTGAGGGTGTAGTGAGTTACAACTAGGAAAGGAATTTACTTAACCCAAGGTTAACATGATTAATCTTAAAGGTTAATACTTATTTCTCCTATATGCTAGTTATATCCATTGTAAGGGCAGGGAATATGGAGATTTAGCAGCAAACATTAGCCCAACCAATGAAAACCCTTTCACCAATGTTCCCCTTAAGATCTACTTAGTCTTAAGATAGTGATAAAGTTACATTTTTACTTGGCAAGGACACAGTGATTTATAACAAGGTACAGTGATCTATAACAAAAGAGAAAATTCATTAACTCAAAAAGTCTAATATTGCTAACATCAAAAACTACTATATTTCCTTTTCTATATTCTAAATACATTGATTAATATATTCCCAGGTGCCTAAGGATATGGAGGCCTGGCAGCAATCAAATAAGAAAAGCCCTATGCTAATACTCCAAACTCTCTGTACTGTTTATGGTTGAGAGGTTGTCACACAAGCTTGTCTGTCAGCAGAGAGGTTTGACCTGAGACACCCTTGTCACACCCAGGGCAGGGAATGGGGTTGCAATTATTGATAGGACAAATAAAAAAACCTTTCACCAATACAGTTCATAATTAACCCAATAATACTATACTAATAATCTTCTAACTTCTCAAAAGAGTCTGTATTTAGAAAGTTTTAAAGCATCTTGTGTCTCTCACAGTTGGAGGGTTGTAAACAATCACATGCAGCTGGACGAACCTGATCAGGCAGGCCAGAGAACCTACAGAGTTCGTAAGTTGAAACACTCTTGTCACACCCAGGAATTTTTATTAACTGGACTGCACGTTTACTCCTTCTCCAAGAGAAATGGTTATGGGGGAGAGCTCCCCGTAAAGTACTCTGGTTTTGGGGGTAGATGCTTGGGAACAGGGGTTTTCCTGAGGCTTGATCACGCCTTTGCGTATGCCAAAGCTTCCTTCCTCATGACCTTTGCCATGGGCAGAGTTCCTCACGCTGGCCCCCAGCAGACATTTACTCTCTTTTGATTAGCATTTTCTCAGTTTTTGTATATATCTATATATGCAGTTCAGAGAAGGCAATGGCACCCCACTCCAGTATTCTTGCCTGGAAAATCCCATGGGTGAAGGATCTTGGCAGGCTGCAGTCCCTGGGGTCACTAAGAGTCAGACATGACTGAGCAGCTTCACTTTGACTTTTTACTTTCACGCACTGGAGAAGGAAATGGCAACCCACTCCAGTATTCTTGCTTACAGAATCCCAGGGGAGGGGGAGTCTGGTGGCTTCCTGTCTATGGGGTCGCACAAAGTCAGACACGACTGAAGTAACTTAGCAGCAGTAGCAGTATATATCCAATTTACAAGAGATGCAGGGAAATATATATTAATATATTTCACATTATATTTCCCTGCATCTCTTGTAAATTGTAGTAAAAAATGGAGTCTTTGCCTTTAAGTGAGGCATTTACTGTACTTACACTTAATGTCATTGTTATATTTGGATTATTTCTGCCATCTTATTCATGCTGTCAGTATTCTCTTCTTTTGCCTTTTCTGGGGTCTGTCAGTTCTCCCTTATATTGTTCCATTTATTCCCAGTTCACTGGCTTGTAAATTATACTACTTTTGTTCTTTTAGTGGTTACTTTATAAACATATGAAATTAAGCTATTTTTGAAATGAATGAAAAGCATCCCCCTCTTCCTAGATAAGACACAGATCTTAGGGAACATTCAGCCTCTTCTTGCTTCTGACATAGGATTATCCGTTGGGGTTTTAGGTCTATCCATACAGATGAAAAGATCCAGTGGTTATTATTACAGATTTACATAACTGATGCCACTGAAATCTGCCCACTCATTCGACACTTTCTTTGTCCTCCATTCCTGTTTCATTCTTTTAAAAAAATGTACATATTCACTTCCGGCTGCGCTGCGTCTCCGTTGTTGTGCGGGCTTTTCTCTAGTTGCAGTGAGCGGAGGCCCCTCGCTAGTTGTGGTTGAGGGCTTCTCTTGTTGCAGAGCACAGGCTTTACGGCGCCGCCTTCAGTAACTGTGGCACCTGGGCTCAGCAGCTGTGGCTCCCGGGCTCTAGAGCACCGTTCAGTAGTTGTGGCCCGTGGACTTGGTTGTGCCACAAGCCAGTAGCTTTGTGCCTGCCCATCAGCACTGCAGCCTAATTGTGCAACTTTAGTGATGCTGCCTCTCCTTCTGTGACACAGGGCTGGTGATAGCTATTTCTCTGTTGCAGGGTTCTCGGTCAGGAAGACAAACTATCTGAACAACAGTCTCTTTACGGCAAACAATCCAGGTAAGTTACGTGAGCTGGAAGGAATTTACACTTTAATCCCTTGGGCATTTGCAGCTCCTTTATTTGTGGGGAATGTTAAAAAAAAAAAAGAAAAGCTGGGATGAAGGCGAGACCTTCCTTACCACATCAGTGGTCCACATTTTCTTAAGTAGTCCTGGGAACGCCACTGTGACAATTTGATGGCATGGTTCTAAAATTTCTCCATACTTAGAGATGGTGCTGCAAATGCCTACTTCCTAGCAGAGTGCAAGGGTGCTAACAGGGGTGCAACATATAGGATTCCTCTATTTCTGCAGATTTGTTGCTGCTGTTCAGTCACTCAGTTGTGTCTGACTCTTTGTGACCCCATAGACTGCAGCACGCCAGACTTCCCTGTCCTTCACTAAAACTCATGTCCCATGAGTTGGTAACGCCCTCCTACCATCTCTTCCACTGTTGCCCCCTTCTCCTCCTGTCCTCAATCTTTCCCAGCATCAGGATTTTTTCTAATGAGTCGGCTCTTCATATCAGGTGGCCAAAGTATTGGAGCTTCAGCATCAGTCCTTCCAATGAATATTCAGGATTGATTTCCTTTAGGATTGACAGGTTTGATCTCCTTGCTGTCCAAGGGACTTTCAAGAGTCCTCTTTAGCACCACAGTTTGAAAGCATCAACTCTTTGGCACGCAACCTTATTTATGGTCCAATATATGGTCTTTATGGTCCTTCTTTACAGTCTCACATCTGTATATGACTATGGGAAAAATCATAGCTTTGACTATGTGTTTCATTCAGCCTGGCATTTTGCATGATGTCCTCTGCATATAAGTTAAATAAGCATGATGACAATATATAGCCTTGATGTAACCCTTTCCCAGTTTGGAACCAGTCCGTTGTTTCATGCCCTGTTTTGCAGATTATATTGATGCAAATTAGCTGCACTGGTTTCTAGATGGACTGCCTAGAAATAAAGTAAAAGTTGGTCACCAGGGGGCAGTATTGCCCCACAGTTTCTTCATTTAGGCTGCTGAACTTGGAGCTGGTAATCTGCTCTTTCTAAATGCATCTATTCAGTAATACTCTTTGTTCTTTTTTCGAGGACCCAGAAGCAATTAAAAACATGCTCCCCAAATATGTATGCATCAGACCTTTAAAAGTGGCCATTAACTGTTAAATATATTTTTAAGGATTATTTTCCTTTGAAATTTTCATTATTATCAAGGGTGAAAAAGCAACCCTCTCCTGGAAGGTGCTGTCCTGTGTCAGCAGAGCTGGAACATCCAGTCTGAGAGACACTGACCTTCGTAAGATTAAGGAGTTTTTGTTCCCAAGGAGAAAGTGATCACTGGGGAAGCCTATTGGTTGAGAAATGCAAGATTGTGTTATTTTGAATGCTTCAGTTGCTCTTCAGCTTCTTATGAGGTGAAATGGTTCCTAGTGAAAGGGACAGACGAGGGGTCTCCCAGGTCACAGTGTCTTCTTCTACCGTCACCTGCTCCAAATTGAGCCCTGTCACACCATGCTTGCAAGGGTCTGTTAGATGGTGGGACTTCCTAGGTGGCTCATAGAACCCACTTGCCAATGCAGGAGACAGAACAGATGCGGGTTCAACCCCTGAGTTGGGAAGATCCCCTGGAGTAGGAGATGGCAACCCACTTCAGTATTCTTCCCTAGGAAATCCCATGGACAGAGGAGCCTGATGGGTTACAATCCCTGGGGTCACAAAGAGTTAGACAAGACTAAGCGACGTAGCACATGCTGTTAGTGACATTTATTAAACTCAAAGTTTGCGGATTTCTGCACTGTTGCTTTCTGAGGCATCTGACCTAGAAGTTGCTGGAATGTGAGCATTCTCCTCCTTCCAGGAGTCCTGGGGCCTTGTGTGTCGCTTTGCCGGCTCATTAACAAGGCTTCCTGCTTCGGTTAACTGTGCAGCCCTGCCTGGTCTCCACTCCAGATGCCCACCCCTTCTCTCCGAGACACTTTCCATATGTGACCCCACGTGCTCGCACAGCCACCTTGGAAGAGCTGGTCCCCGGCTACCCCCTTGGGAATCATAAATTGTCTGTCTGTTGGGCTTCCTTCCAGGCAGCTCTGTGACCCCAGGGAGGGCCCTGATTCCGAGTCTTCCAAGGGGGTTTTCTTTGGAGCCTCTGCTGACTCAAAAGCCCTGATCCAAGGTGACATGGGAGGTGATACTTGCTGTTTTCTCTCTGGCGGCTGCCATTTGGCTTCCTGGGACCTCTTATCTTTGCCTGAGGCCACGGCAGGATTTCAACGGGAGCTTAATATTGTTTAATGGACATCGATGTGGTGCTAGTAGTAAAGAACCCGCCTGCCAATGCAGGAGACATAGAGATTCGGGTTTGAGCCCTGGGTCAGGAAGATCCCCTGGAGGAGGAAATGGCAACCCACTCCAGTATTCTTGCCTGGAGAATCCCATGGACAGAGGAGCCTGGTGGGTTACAGTCCACGGGGTCAAAAGAATTGGACAGGACTGAAGCGACCCAGTGGTCATGTATAGATGTGAGAGTTGGACTGTGAAGAAGGCTGAGTGCTGAAGAATTGATGCTTTTGAACTGTGGTGTTCGAGAAGACTCTTGAGAGTCCCTTGGACTGCAAGGAGAGCCAACCAGTCCATTCTAAAGGAGATCAGTCCTGAGTGTTCATTGGAAGGAAAGATTCTGAGGCTGAAACTCTAATACTCTGGCCACCTCATGCGAAGAGTTGACTCACTGGAAAAGACTCTGATGCTGGGAGGGATTGGGGGCAGGAGGAGAAGGGAACGACAGAAGATGAGATGGCTGGATGGCATCACGGACTCGAGGGACGTGAGTCTGAGTGAACTCCGGGAGTTGGTGATGGACGTGACATGCTGTGATTCTTGGAGTAGCAAAGAGTCGGACACAACTGAGAGACTGAACTGAACTGATGGAAAATGAGTTTTTAAACAGTTTCTTCCCACCTCTTATATTCAGTCACTCAGTCGTATCTAACTCTTTGCAACCCTTTGAACTGTAGCCTGCCAGGCTCCTCTGTCCATGGGATTTTCCAGGTGGTTCAGTGGTAAAGAATCTGCCTGCCAGTGCAGGAGATGCAGGGGACATGGGTTTAGATTCCTGGGTCAGGAGAATCCCCTGGAGGAGGAAATGGCAACCCACTCTAGTATTCTTGCCTGGGAAATCTCAGGGACAGAGGAGCCTTGTGGGCTACAGTCCTCAGGGGCGCAAAGAGTGGAACACGACTGAGTGAGCACCAGCACAGAGAACTGAACAGGGTTACACCTGTGCTTCTCAGCAGAGATCTGTATCTACCACACAAGACTTTAGGACATCAGCTCTGGGCCTGGCAAAACGATGAGTACTGCAGATGCAAAAACTGTCCCAGACACAGACTCGCGAGACACTGGTCTCCTCTTTATTCTTTTATCCCTACTCGAGCCACTAGGACCACAGGTGGCCATGCTTGAAGGTCTCATGTACTTGGACATATGAAGAATGCTGCGATGTTATACTATTACCCAGAGTGTAGAATCTGTACAATTAAATTATGGGGTTTCTAAGTTGGTGACAATTTTTCAAAAGTTTCTTTTTTGCTAGCAGCTACCCATTTTGAATGGGTTCCTTTGCCCAGAGTAGGGGTGCACTAAATATTTGCTGAAAGACAAGAAGCAAACAGTGTCCCTTTATGATTTACTAAATGATTTCAACCTCTGTTTGAGAGGAAGGTGACTTTAAGTGGATGAATACCATTGGCACAATCATAATTTTCTGTTGGAAGTAAACACTCTGAACAAAAACATGAAGTCATGCCCTGCTCAAGAAAGGCTAGAATTGAGAAATGGAATAAACAATACCAGGGACTACATGGGATAATGATGATTTTGCACTAAAAAAGAGCTTTCTATGAAATTTTATTGCTTATCTTAGAACCATACTAGGAATCGTATATTAAAGGGTGAAAATAATTTGCTGAAATCCCACTTTGTCCCCTTAAAAAGTCACTGATTAGCAAAATTGTGAACAAATTGCTTTTTAAGCAAGTCAGCAGCAAAATAGTTTATACAAACAAATTACTCTGCCAGTGAAGAAAAATTTCCCCCAAATGGGATGCTTGGCTATAATAATGAGTTGTTTTAGGAGACAATGTGGATGGGATTTTATGTAGCTTTGGGAAGGGGAGGTCTTACAAGATATGATATATATCATGGGAAAATTCAGAAGGTATTTGAAGGAAAATATTGATGAATTTGACTCCATCCAATTGGAAAGCTTCTCTATGTCATGAGTATTTAAAATATCAGTCAAAGGATTTTCCTGGTGATCCAGTGCCTAAGACTCCACGCTCCCAGTCCAGGGGGCCTGGGTTTGATCCCTGGGTAGGGAACTAGATCTCACATGCTGCAACTAGAATTCTACATGAAAGAAAGACTCAGTTGTGTCAGACTCTTTGTGACCCCATGTACTGTACTGTCCATGGGATTTCCAAGGCAAGAATACTGGAGTAGGTTGCCATTTCCTTCTCCAGGGGATCTTCTCAACTTAGGGATCAAATTCACCTCTCCTGCATTGCAGGCAAATTCTTTATTGTCTGAGCCGCTGCAGCTGAAAAGGAAGATCTCAGGTGCTGCAACTAAGACTTGGTACAGCCAAATAAAATGATAAATAAATATTTTTTAAAATAAAATCTCAACCAAAAAATAATCATCAAATTAAAATATAAAGTCAGTCTTCCACATAGCAATTTTCCATTGCAACATAATGTGGTAGAGGCTGAAAGCTGGTTGTCGTCTGAAATCTGCATTCTTTCTTCCATTGTCCTGGAATCCTAGGCAGGCCTCTGTAGGACTCTTGGGTGCTGCCCACAATCCCTGATGTCTGTGTCCTGGCATAGTCCCCTCCCCTTGAGTGTGCAGAGCCTGAGGCTTGTTTGTAACCATAGAAAATGGCAATGGTAGTAGCACACAGACTTGTGTGTGTAAGATTGTAGCACCCATCTTACTCTCTTTCATTGGCTTGGAGGAAATCCCATATGACAAGGAACTGAAGGTGGCTCCGAGGAGATGAGGGAAGCTTCTGATGGGTAGTTTGCAAGAAACTGAAGTCTTCAGTCCTACATCTGCAAGGAACTGAATTCTGCCAACAACCAAAAGCAGATCCTTCTCTAGTTCAGCCTCAGAGAAGACTGCAGGCCTAGCCAACACCTTCATTGCAGCCTCGCAAAGAACCCATGAGCTGTGCCCAGGCTTCTAACTACAGGAACTGTGACATAAGAAATGTTTAGTTTTAAGATAGTCAATTAGTGGTAACGTTATTTGGCATAACAGATAGCTAATGAATAGCCCAACTAGACTGCATCTCTAAGGCTTCCTTGTGGTTACCTGCTGCTTATGACTCAGTTCTAAACACAGAAAGTGAACAGAGGACATACAGATGGCCAGTAAGCACGTGAAAAGATGCCAAATATGAATCCTTAGGTCATTAGGGAAATGCAAACTAAAATCCCAATGAGAAACCACCTTGTATCCGTTAGGATGTCTGTTACCAAAAAAAAAAAAAAAAAGGAATCAGTGTTGGCAAGGATATGGAAAAACTGGATCCTTGTACACTGTTGGTGAGAATTTAAAGTGGTATAGCCTCTATGAAAAGCAATTTGGCAGCTCCTCCAAAACTTAAAGACAGGTTACCATACGATCCAGCAATTCTGAGTTACCTGAAAGAATTAAAGGGAGAATCTTGAAGAGAGATTTGTACACTTACCTTCCCTGGGTTGGGAAGATCCCCTGGAGAAGGAAATGAAGAAATGGCAACCCTCTAGTATTCTTGCCTGGGAAATCCCATGGACAGAGGAGCCTGGCGGGCCATGGTTCATGGGGTCGCAAAAGAGTCAAACATGACCTAGGGACTAAACAACTGTATTATCCAACAATTCCATTTTCTAAGTATATACCTGAAAGAATCGGAGGCAGGGTCTCGAAGAGAGATTTGTACATTCATGTTCATAGCAGCAATAGCTACAGAATGGAATCAACCCAAGTATCCACTGACATGAATGGATAAGCAAATTATGGTATATGCATACAATGAAATGTTATGCAGCTTTAAAAAAGGAGGAAGGAAGTTTCGACACATGCTACCACCTGGATGACATTATGTGAAGGGTAACAAAGTCAGTCACAGAGAAGACAAATAGTGTATGATTCCACTTACATGAGGCATCTAAAATTAAATTCATAGAGACAGAGAGTATAGAATAGAATGGTGCTTGCCAGCGGAGGAATGAGAAATAGTTGTTTAACGGGGATGGTTTCCGTTTCATAGGATGAAAGAGTTCTGGGACTAAACAGTGGAGACAGCTGCGCAATATGAAAGCCCTGAACTGGATACTTAAAAATAGTTGAGATGGTATTTTTTTCTTTTTAAAAAATAATTTATTTATTTATTTTTGGCTGTGCTGTACCTTTGTTGCTGTGCTCAGGCTTTCTCTAGTTGTGGTGAGGACTACTCTCTGGTTGTAGTGCAAGGACTTCTCACTGCGGAGGGGTCTCTCTTTGTGGAGCACGGGTTTAGGCGCAAGGGCTTAGTTGCTCTTCAGCATGTGGAATCTTCCCGGAAGAGGCACAGGACATGTGCACCATGCATTGACAGTCCAGTTCAGTTCAGTCGCTCAGTCGTGTCCGACTCTTTGCGACCCCATGAATCACAGCACGCCAGGCCTCCCTGTCCATCACCAACTCCCGGAGTTCACTCAGACTCACGACCATCAAGGCAGTGATGCCATCCAGCCATCTCATCCTCGGTCACCCCCTTCTTCTCCTGCCCCCAATCCCTCCCAGCATCAGAGTCTTTTCCAATGAGTCAGCTCTTCGCATGAGGTGGCCAAAGTACTGGAGTTTCAGCTTTAGCATCATTCCTTCCAAAGAAATCCCAGGGCTGAGCTCCTTCAGAATGGACTGGTTGGATCTCCTTGCAGTACAAGGAACTCTCAAGAGTCTTCTCCAACACCACAGTTCAAAAGCATCAATTCTTCGGTGCTCAGCCTTCTTCACAGTCCAACTCTCACATCCATACATGACCACTGGAAAAACCATAGCCTTGGCTAGACGAAACTTAGTTGGCAAAGTAATGTCTCTGCTTTTGAATATGCTATCTACGTTGGTCATAACTTTCCTTCCAAGGAGTAAGCATCTTTTAATTTCATGGCTGCAGTCACCATCTGCAGTGATTTTGGAGCCCCCCAAAATAAAGTCTGACACTGTTTCCATTGTTTCCCCATCTATTTCCCATGAAGTGGTGGGACCAGATGCCATGATCTTCCTTTTCTGAATGTTGAGCTTTAAGTAGCATCAATTCTTTGGCACTCAGCTTTCTTTATAGTCCAACTCTCATATCCATACATGACTGCTGGAAAAACCATAGCCTAGACTAGATGGACCTTTATTGGCAGAGTAATGTCTCTGCTTTTTAATATGCTATCAAGGTTGGTCATAACTTTCCTTCCAAGGAGTAAGCATCTTTTAATTTAATGGCTGCAATCACCATCTGCAGTGATTTTGGAGCCCAGAAAATTAAAGTCTGACACTGTTTCCACTGTTTCCCCATCTATTTGCCATGAAGTGATGGGACCTAATGTCATGATCTTAGTTTTCTGAATATTGAGCTTTAAGCCAATTTTTTCACTCTCCTCTTTCACTTTCATCAAGAGGCTCTTTAGTTCTTCTTCACTTTCTGCCGTAAGGGTGGTGTCATCTGCATATCTGAGGTTATTGATATTTCTCCTGGCAATCTTGATTCCAGCTTGTGCTTCTTCCAGCCCAGCGTTCCTCATGATGTACTCTGCATAGAAGTTAAATAAGTAGGGTGACAATATGCCAGGGTCCAGCCCCGGTGGATCCAGGGTGATTCGAAGGTGGGGTTGGAGTTGGCGTCCTAGAAAAAACTATCTAATTACAGATAGGGACTAGGAATTTAGCAGAGAAAAAGAGGCCAAATAACTTGGTCAACACAGGGTACCAATCACCACCTATGTAGGCCACAAGCATCTTCCTGTTCTCCCGAAGGAGAGGAGGCACTGAGGCCCCCCTGGTCGGATCTTAGAAGCCCAGGCAAAATTAGTAGGCTTGGTGGGTCCTATGCCCCAGATGGGAATTCGACCAGAAAAATAGTAAGAGAGAGAGAAAGGGGCTGAATAACTTGGTTTACATGGGGTACCAATAAAATTCCGGACAAGGAATTTGCACCATCTGCATGGAGGGCACCCACCTCCAGATGGGAATTCAGACAGAAAATTGGGGAGCAGAAAGGAACGACATGAGGGAATCAGTCTTTCCGGAACTGATCCGATTTCTTTATTTTTCAGGTTTGTATACCTTTTGTTCCACATAGGGATGAATGTAGAGTCACGTGGGGGTCAGCAGACCTGACCCTTGTCACAATCAGGTGTTTCATATAAAATTATACAAAGGTCTTATAAGTTTTTACATCATCTTCTGATCATGAGGTCATCTGACATTTTATGGCCCTTTCTGATACTGGTCAGTTAACCAGAAAGCTTATTTTTCCAGGAGTGATTTTTTCAGGCACCACCCTCCAAATAAAGTTGCATTCCTATAGGGTGAGGGTGTAGTGAGTTACAATCAAGAAAGTAATTTACTTAACCTAAGGTTTAACATGATTAGTCTTAAAGGTTAATACTTATTTCTCCTATATGCTAGTTATATTTATTATAAGGGCAGGGAATACGAAGATTTAGCAGCAAAACATCAGCCCAACAAATAAAAACCCTTCACCAATGTTCCCTTTACAATCTATTTAGTCTTAAGATAGTGATAAGGTTACATTTTTGCATAGTAAGGACACAGTGATTTATAACAAAGTACAGTGATCTATTACAAAAGAGAAAATTCATTAACTCAAAAAGTCTAATATTGCTAACATCAAAAACTACTATATTTCCTTTTCTATATTCCAAATACATTGATTAATATATTCCCAGGTGCCTAGGATATGAAGGCCTGTGGGCAATCAAACGAGAAAAGCCCTATGCTAATACTCCAAACTCTCTGTGCTGTTTATGGTTGAGAGGTTGTCACACAAGCTAGTCTGTCAGCAGAGAGGTTTGACCTGAGACACCCTTGTCACACCCAAGGCAGGGAATTAGCAGTAATTGTTGGCATGACAAATGAAAAAACCCTTCACCAATATAATCCCTAATCAACCCACTAATACTATACTAATAATCTTCTAACTTCTCAAAAGAGTCTGTATTTAGAAAGTTTTAAAGCATCCCATGCCTCTCACAGCTGGGAGGCTGTAAACAATCACATGCGGCTGGACAACCTGATCAGGCAGGCTAGAGAACCTTCAGAGTTTGTAAGTTGAAACACTCTTATCACCCAGGAATTTTTATTAACTGGGGCTGCAAGTTAACTCCTTCTCCGAGAGAAATGATTATGGGGGAGAGCTCCCCGTAAAGTACTCTGGTTTTGGGGTAGATGCTTGGGAACAGGGGATTTCCTGAGGCTTAATCACACCTTTGCATATGCCAAGCTTCTTTTTCCTCATGACCTTTGCCATGGGCAGAGTTCCTCACACTGGCCCCCAACAATATATAACCTTGACGTACTCCTTTTCCTATTTGGAACCAGTCTGTTGTTCCATGTCCAGTTCTAACTGTTGCTTCCTGACCTGCATATAGATTTCTCAAGAGGCAGGTCAGGTGGTCTGGTATTCCCATCTCTTTCAGAATTTTCCACAGTTGATTGTGATCCACACAGTCAAAGGCTTTGGCATAGTCAATAAAGAAGAAACAGGTGTTTTTCTGGAACTCTCTTGCTTTTTCGATGATCCAATAGGTGTTGGCAACTTGATCTCTGGTTCATCTGCCTTTTCTAAAGCCAGCTTGAACATCTGGAAGTTCACGGTTCACATATTACTGAAGCCTGGCTTGGATAATTTTAAGCATTGCTTTACTAGCATAAGGTATCAAAGAGGGTATCTTCTAGAAATTAATGATAGACTGGGTGGTACCTTTCAGATGCATTGGGATTTATTCCGTTTTCTCCTGGCATCTAATTTCATTTTCTTTTTAGGAGTTTTATTGAGATGTAATTCACATACCACACAATTCATTTAAAGTACACAATTCAGTGGTTTCTGACATACTCACAGAGTTGTACAAGCATGATCTAATTTTAAAATATTTTCATCACTCCATAAAGAAACCCCATACCAATTAGCAGTCACTCTTGCTCCTCCCAGCACCTATGTCCCAAGCCTCTAAGTTAACCTGCTTTCTGTCGCCACAGATTTGCCTGTTATGGACATTTCACATAAATGGAATCATGCAGCTTTGCATTCTGTGACTAGCTTCTTTCATTTAGCATAGCAAGGTTCACCCATATTGCAGGGTGTATCCGGGCTTCATTCCTTTTCATTACTATTGTATGACTACACTACATTTCTTTATCTATTCATCAGTTGATGGATATTTGGGTTGCTTTTCTTTTTGCTATTATGAATAAAACCATGAACATTCATGTACAAGTGTTTTGTGTGGATGTGTGTCATTTATCTTGCATACTTACACAGGAGCAGAATCACTGAGCCATATAGTAACTCCACATTTAACATTTTGGAAAACTTCTGAACTGTTTTCCAAAGCAGCTGCAATGTTTGACATTCCCACCAGCAGTATATCAAAGTTCCAGGCTCCTCAAGCAGTGGTTTCTAACACAGCCAATTATGTACTGGGGCCCCGAACCAGAGAGATAAAATCAACAGCATAGCTAAGATGAAGAATCAGATAAGAATGTTTATTTACTTACGTGCTTAGAGGTTGGAGGTTGACCCCAGAAGACAGGTTGGCCCCCTGGGCAAATCTTATCACTCCAATTAAAGAATTTTAAAGATTCAGGTAATCAGTTCAGTTCAGTCGCTCAGTGTGTCCGCCTCTTTTCGACCCCATGAATCACAGCGCGCCAGGCTTCCCTGTCCATCACCAACTCCTGGAGTTCACTCAGACTCAAGTCTACCGAGTCCGTGATGCCATCCAGCCATCTCATCCTCTGTCATACCCTTCTCCTCCTGCCCCCAATCCCTCCCAGCATCAGTCTTTTCCAATGAGTCAACTCTTCACATGAAGTGGCCAAAGTACTGGAGTTTCAGCTTTAGCATCATTCCTTCCAAAGGTGCAAACATCAGAAAAACATATTTTCAAAGTGATTAACCACTTCTCAGCCAGCAAATGTTATGTGTGTTTATAAATGTGGGTTAATATCTATAAATAGGAAACTTAATAGGGAAAAAAAACTTATTTAGCTTGATTAAAAACTAGATTGCTATGGATAGTCAAAGGTGCCCAAAATGAAATCTCTCCATATCTCCAGAAACCATACAGATCAACAAGGAGAGGAAATTAAACCCCCCATAACCCAACCATTTTGACTATGCCAAAGCCTTTGACTGTGTGGATCACAATCAACTATGGAAAATTCTGAAAGAGATGGGAATACCAGACCACCTAACCTGCCTCTTGAGAAATCTATATGCAGGTCAGGAAGCAACAGTTAGAACTGGACATGGAACAACGGACTAGTTCCAAATAGGAAAAGGAGTACGTCAAGGCTGTATATTGTCACCTTGCTTATTTAACTTCTATCCAGAGTACATCATGAGAAACACTGGGCTGGAAGAAGCACAAGCTGGAATCAAGATTGCCAGGAGAAATATCAATAACCTCAGATATGCAGGTGACACCACCCTTATGGCAAAAAGTGAAGAGGAACTAAAAAGCCTCTCGATGAAATTGAAAGAGGAGAGTGAAAAAGTTGCCTTTAAGTTCAACATTCAGAAAACGAAGATCATGGCATCTGGTCCCATCACATCATGGGAAGTAGATAGGGAAACAGTGTCAGACTTTATTTTTCTGGGCTCCAAAATCACTGCAGGTGGTGACTGCAGCCATGAAATTAAAAGACGCTTACTCCTTGGAAGGAAAGTTATGACCAACCTAGATAGCATATTTAAAAGCAGAGACATTACTTTGCCAACAAAGTTTCATCTAGTCAAGGCCATGGTTTATCCAGCAGTCATGTATGGATGTGAGAGTTGGACTGTGAAGAAAGCTGAGCGCTGAAGAATTGATGCCTTTGAACTGTGGTGTTGGAGAACTCTTCAGAGTCCCTTGGCCGGCAAGGAAATCCAACCAGTCCACCCTAAAGGAGACCAGTTCCGGGTGTTCACTGGAAGGACTGATGCTGAGGCTAAAACTCCTTCGCATGAGGTGGTACTTTGGCCACCTCATGCGAAGAGCAGACCCATTGAAAAAGACCTTGATGCTGGGAGGGCAGCATCCTTGGGGGCAGAAGCAGAAGGGGACGACAGAGGATGAGATGCCTGGATGGCATCACCGACTCGATGCACATGAGTTTGGGCGAACTCCGGGAGTTGGTGATGGACACGGACGCCTGGCGTGCTGCGGTTCACGGGGTTGCAAATAATCGGATACGACAGCGACTGAACTGAACTGAACCCAACCTTGACGGAATTATAGATGGAATGTCTGATATATAGAAGGTGCTTAATGTTTGTTGAACCAATGAACTGTAAGTAAGAAAATGTGATTGGGATCCAGATTAAGGCCCTAAACGAAGGTACCCACCAACACCCGGGAAGGAAATTATAGCTTCCCTGGTGACTCAGATGGTAAAGAATCCACCTGCAATGCGGGAGACTTGGGTTGGATCCCTGGGTTGGGAAGATCCCCTGGAGAAGGGAACAGCTACCACTCCAGTATTCTTGCCTGGAGAATTCCATGGACAGAGGAGCCTGTCAGGCTACAGTCCATGGGCCCATGGTTGGGGGTTGGGGTTTGCCTAGAGTTGGACAACTGAGCAACTTTCGCTTTCACCAGCATCTAGCACAATGTCTTGCACAGTGTAGCGGCTTCACAGACATTTGCTGCATGCATTGAAGTCATGACCCTTGCCTCTGGAACTCACTGGTAAAGCAGTGAGGCCTTTAATTCCGTAAATACCCAGTCTGAGTCCAGGGGTCTACGTGGATAACAGTGGGTCCCAAAGGAGGGGCATGCCCTTGAGAAGGCACTTAGCTTCATCCAAGGTCATGCTCAAGTCATTTCAGTTGTGCCCAACTCTTTGCGACCCTATGGACTATAGCCCACCAGGCTTCCATGTCCATTGGGACTCTCCAGGCAACAATACTGGAGTCAGTTGCCATGCCCTCCTCCAGGAGATCTTCCCAACCTACAGAGAGAACCCACATCTCTTACGTCTCCTGCACTAGCAGGCAGGATCTTTACCACTAGTGCCATCAAGGTCCGGTTCTCCAAACCATCAGAATCTATTTCTACCTCCTAACTGCTATCAATGGCTGTCAATACAATGGAGACACAGCATCTGTGGAGAGAGTGGATCCCGTCTCACTGACATCTGGGGAAGTACGCTGTTCTCATTCAGCTTTGAGCAATGAATGCAGAAGAGAAGCTTCATTAGACCTCTGAAACTGACTAGGGCTCATATCCTTGAGGTTGGCTGAGCCTGAGGCCACTATGCCTGTTCATTTCAGCCACTGGACCAAAGCAGGCCTCTTGAATCACCAGTCTCACCTGTTCCCAGTCCCAAACAAATGTGGGTTTTCTTACCCCCACTGCTGACCTCCCTCCTGCCCTGTCTATGCTATTATCTGGTACCCCTGTCCCTTGCAATTAGATTCCTCGCCCTCCTCAGCACCCTAACCTGTCCTTGCTCATAAGTCTCCTCCTACCTGGCATGCTCTTCTTGCCTCTCTTCTTACCTGAAAAAAATATTCTTTCCTCTATGAAGACTGAGCTTAAGCGTGACGAAGGTGTTTTTTGCTTCCCCTCACATCATGTCTTCCAAGATTTTCTTCATGTTAAATGCTGAATGCAAAGCAATCAGATGACACTGGTTCTTAAAAAAAAAAATACAATCTTAGGCAAAGTATCAAAGCCATGGTATCAAGAAAGGAGGTAAAAATACTCTTAGTATTCTGCTTTATTCAGATTACACACAGAGACAGTGATCTTCTACGGACGCCTGGCGTGCTGCGGTTCACGGGGTTGCAAATAATCGGATACGACAGCGACTGAACTGAACTGAACCCAACCTTGACGGAATTATAGATGGAATGTCTGATATATAGAAGGTGCTTAATGTTTGTTGAACCAATGAACTGTAAGTAAGAAAATGTGATTGGGATCCAGATTAAGGCCCTAAACGAAGGTACCCACCAACACCCGGGAAGGAAATTATAGCTTCCCTGGTGACTCAGATGGTAAAGAATCCACCTGCAATGCGGGAGACTTGGGTTGGATCCCTGGGTTGGGAAGATCCCCTGGAGAAGGGAACAGCTACCACTCCAGTATTCTTGCCTGGAGAATTCCATGGACAGAGGAGCCTGTCAGGCTACAGTCCATGGGCCCATGGTTGGGGGTTGGGGTTTGCCTAGAGTTGGACAACTGAGCAACTTTCGCTTTCACCAGCATCTAGCACAATGTCTTGCACAGTGTAGCGGCTTCACAGACATTTGCTGCATGCATTGAAGTCATGACCCTTGCCTCTGGAACTCACTGGTAAAGCAGTGAGGCCTTTAATTCCGTAAATACCCAGTCTGAGTCCAGGGGTCTACGTGGATAACAGTGGGTCCCAAAGGAGGGGCATGCCCTTGAGAAGGCACTTAGCTTCATCCAAGGTCATGCTCAAGTCATTTCAGTTGTGCCCAACTCTTTGCGACCCTATGGACTATAGCCCACCAGGCTTCCATGTCCATTGGGACTCTCCAGGCAACAATACTGGAGTCAGTTGCCATGCCCTCCTCCAGGAGATCTTCCCAACCTACAGAGAGAACCCACATCTCTTACGTCTCCTGCACTAGCAGGCAGGATCTTTACCACTAGTGCCATCAAGGTCCGGTTCTCCAAACCATCAGAATCTATTTCTACCTCCTAACTGCTATCAATGGCTGTCAATACAATGGAGACACAGCATCTGTGGAGAGAGTGGATCCCGTCTCACTGACATCTGGGGAAGTACGCTGTTCTCATTCAGCTTTGAGCAATGAATGCAGAAGAGAAGCTTCATTAGACCTCTGAAACTGACTAGGGCTCATATCCTTGAGGTTGGCTGAGCCTGAGGCCACTATGCCTGTTCATTTCAGCCACTGGACCAAAGCAGGCCTCTTGAATCACCAGTCTCACCTGTTCCCAGTCCCAAACAAATGTGGGTTTTCTTACCCCCACTGCTGACCTCCCTCCTGCCCTGTCTATGCTATTATCTGGTACCCCTGTCCCTTGCAATTAGATTCCTCGCCCTCCTCAGCACCCTAACCTGTCCTTGCTCATAAGTCTCCTCCTACCTGGCATGCTCTTCTTGCCTCTCTTCTTCACCTGAAAAAAATATTCTTTCCTCTATGAAGACTGAGCTTAAGCGTGACGAAGGTGTTTTTTGCTTCCCCTCACATCATGTCTTCCAAGATTTTCTTCATGTTAAATGCTGAATGCAAAGCAATCAGATGACACTGGTTCTTAAAAAAAAAAAATACAATCTTAGGCAAAGTATCAAAGCCATGGTATCAAGAAAGGAGGTAAAAATACTCTTAGTATTCTGCTTTATTCAGATTACACACAGAGACAGTGATCTTCCAGTGCAGTCCATGGACTCCATATGCAATCCAAGGAATCCCCAAAATCCTTTCAGGAGATTCTCGAAGTCAGAGCTGCTTCCACAGTAGTAATGAGACTTTATTTGAGCATCAGTGATAAGAACACACACACATATATCAGTGGTTGGCCAGGAAATAATCACCACCTCCCAGCATCCCCCATTATTAGAAAGCAATAGGCACTCCAACAGAAGCAGAACATCAGTCTGCCTGGCTTATCACCCTTCCATCAACAAATGCTCAAAGCTCACCACTGGGGCAGCAGGCACACAGCTGGTCAGCACACAGTCCCTGCCCATGTTCACCCTCAGATAGGAGACAAGTACACAAAGAGATGGTGCAGAACCATCTCTTCAGTCCCCGCCGCCTCACCCACACAGAACAGCGCGGGACTTCCGGAGCAAGCGGTGCTATTCCGAGCCTTTGGTGAAACTGCCTGTCTGCCAGGCGCCCCCTGCCACTCCCACACCCCAAGCTAGCAACGGCGGCCCGCCCGTGATCCCCTCCTCTGACAGCAGGTTTCCCACTGGGGCAGATCCCACCTGGAAGAGAGATGCCTCAAGCTTCATGCAAGTTCTGAAATTTTATCTTTACCTAGGACTGGACATTTCAATTAATGAACTGGAACATGAAAGAATGATCCCTGCTGGCAGCTTTCGGTCTGCCTGCCTCTAACCCTCAACACCAAACACAACAGCACACAGTAGGGAACATACACCGGAGCTCTGATGTATTTACTTCATGATCTGCTGATCAGCTGAGCGCACAAGCGCGTATCTGAGTCACGTGATTGCAAGCTCATCCTCTGGCTGGGAACCTCGGGGGACACTCACCACTGGTGTGGTCTCTCCTTGCATCATCTCGCTGCTCCACCTGCTCCAGCCGGTCACCCCAACGTTCCCTGCTCGCCCTCCCTGCTTCCTCCCTCTCACCCTGCTGCTGTCCTTCCCCTCTTAAACCTAGAGGGTTTGGTACATTCACAGACCCAACTTAGTCAATCTCTTGAAAAGGAGCTCTGTTTTCCCTGGCTCCCCAGGCCGGGTCCTGGGTGAAGCCCTTGGCATACATTAGGGCTTATGACTCCTCACTCCGATCCTGTGAGGTAGGTATGGTCATTACTGCCTGGATAGATGGGAAACCGGGACTGAAGGAGGCAAGGTGAGTTACCCGAGAGCAGTTTGTATGGAGCTGGGACACAACCCAGGTCTGCCTTCTCCACCGACTTCAGGCTCACAACGACCCTCACGACTGCTTGCTTGCTCCTCCTCCCTCGCCTTCTAAGATGGAGCCAAAGTAGGCGAGGGCTGGTCACAGGCAGCCTGAACCCATCGGCGTCTACTGCAGCTGCCCTGGCATTTTTTGCTTCGGCACTCTGAGTGAGACACGACAGATTCCACGGAGATAAGGACCAAGGCTTCTGTCTCTCTGGGCTGGGAGGGTCGGTGTCAGGAAGAGCGGCTGCTGGGTGGAGCCCCGGGCACAGTGCAACTGTGAGGGCTTGGGGCCTGAGGTGACAAGCAGGGACAGAAGACGCCCAGAGAGAACTAAGAGCTGATGTGGAGCGAGCCAGAGAGACGCGTGAGCACCACGAGAGCATCAGAGGCCGCCTTCCTCAGAAGGACATTTACGGCCCCACCGCACACCGTGCCCGTGTCAGACTCTCTGATTTCATCTTATCTAATCCTAACGAAGGAAGAATTGGACTTGAAGCCAACACCCTTGAAAAGCCAGCGAGCTGAGCTCCAAACCCAGACCAACCTGACTGTAAAGCCCAGGCCCTGTCCTCTGCACAGGCTGATGTGTGAGCGGACGCCAGCTCTGCCTCTCAAATGACGACGCCAGAGTAAACGAATCACTTTCAGAGCAAAGTGAGAAAACACCTTCTCCCCAAAGCTCACCTCATCACCAGCTGGAAAAGCAAATGTGAAGGACGCTGGGGACACGAATGTGGCAGGAAGCGCAGTCTGAGCAAATGACAGCTTCTCCTATCGCTGATTTCCTGCTCCCAGCCAACCACGCCAGTGGATATCCCAGCACGGCTGCTGCTGCTCGGGCCAGGCGAAGCGAGGGCTCTCCATGTCAGCGTCTCCAAGGCAGCTGCACTCTACGCCCTGGAGTCTCAGTTTTGTTTCTTATACTATAAGACAGAGAGATCATTAGGAGTGGGTGAGGGATACCAGCAGGGAAGGGAGGACCCAGGAAATCCTGAGAACTGTGGTCACTAGGCCTCAGCCGCCTCCTGCAGGGGCTTCATGGAGGTGGTAGGATCCTGTCAGCAGGCACCAGATGGCCAAGTCTCTAGTTGGTACCAATGGAAAAGGAAGCTGATGGAGTTGGGGAGACAGGATACGAATGACACCGGGAACACTAGAACTGAAAACTGTGGTGGGTCCGGCCTTCTCTTCAAGCTGAGTCTTATTCAGAGGGCAAAAAAAGAATCTCAGGTCATTCAGAAACCATCTGGTCTGATCCCTGAGTTTGAACAAAGAATCCTAGAGCCCACAGCTTGAGATCTGATTCAGAAGGACCGGAAGGTGGGGCATGCTCCAGCTATCAGGCTGTTCTAATACCAAAGCGTGAGGACCAGCAAGCCTGTCCATATTCTGACTCCCTTCCTGCCTCCACCAAAACAGATACTTGCATGTTTCCTCAGTAACCCGGCCTCACCCACCCAGCTTTCCTCTCTGAGCCGTCACAAGGCCGCTGTCCGCTTTGGCACTATTGTTGCCCAGAGACTCCTCTCTTCCGTCTTCCTATAGCCCCATCTTAGCTTACTCAGCAATGTTAGGCAGAAGTTTGCCTTTAGGGACTAAGGATGTGCACCCCTTTGCAGAAACTGCAAGGGGAAGGGCATCTGCCATCTCTTTGGTCTTCTGGAGAAGGGGAGATGCGGTCAGGGGCAGGGGGCAGGGAAACACTCATCAGTCTCAACTGTGGTGCCGGGGCGACCCCTAGTGGTCACGGAGATTATAGCCCTCAACTCCCAACTTGCAGGTGGAAACAGGAGCCAAGGGCTTACTTTGTTCAGGATCCAGTCGGCATCTTCAATGGCTCTCTTAATAATCTGCTGGATCCTCTCAGGGTTGTCCTCATCCGAATGAACCCGGAAACTCTGGGGGTTTAAGTATAAGACACAATGACTTGGCAAAAATCAGGACTGGCAGCTCCGGAGCTGCAGTCGAGGGCCAGGCATGCGGTGGACAGAGGGTATTTGGCATTGCTCTTACCCTTCCACACACAGTTATGACGATCCCGTCCTGAGGTGAGCAAACAGGCTCCAAAACCCTGACTCCCCACTAGGCAACAGCAGCAGCATCTGAATCCAGGACTGTCTGACTACTCAGCCTGTGCTCCCACCAGCAGGGCAGCTGTGAAAGGGAAGACTGGCCCCGAGTTACCCCCGAATCAAGCTAGGTCCAAAGGCTATCAGGCAGCAGGGACCTAAGGGACGCTTCCATCTCTCTGCCGCTCCCAGGAAGCCTGCTCTCAGCGGGCTGAGCTCGCCGCATGCCTTCTCCTCGGGGAAGAACAGAGTTTCTTTGGGCCCCTGCTGGAAAGCCAGGCAGGGAAGGAAGGGGAGTGGGGAAGGGGGGCTTTGGAAAATCCAGCCAGGCCCTCAGTGGCACAATGTGGGTCTGCTGTTTGCTTTGGCCAGATGTTCACCTCTGAGGAGCAACATGAGACTCAGGCTCACTGGTGTGGCAGTCGCAACCCTTCAAAAGAACTGGTTACTTCCTCTGACCTGCCACCCTCGGCCCTACATGCCCTCCTACTTATCTTTAGGAGCACCTCAAATGCTTACCCGCAGGAAGTACTCTCTGATTCCCTCAGACAGTTAATTGCTTCTTCATATTTCCACAGCTGTTGTTTTTTTTTTTTTTTACTTTCCACATCATATTTCTATACATTTTAGTTTTTAACTTTTTATTTGGAAATAATTTCTAATCTACAGAAAAGCCGTAAGAATAATATGAAAGAATTCCCTACTGGAAACACCACCTGTTAATATTTTGCCACAGTGGCTTTATCATTCCCTATACAGGTTTGTATAAAAATCTGAGAAAGCATTTAAAAGTTTCAGGTATCATGCCCTTCATCCTTGAATACTTCAGCCGTGTAAACACAGGCATTCTCTTACTTGACCACAGCAATCAAAATCAGAAACACTGACATAATACTATTATCTAATCTACAGTCCATATTTCAACTTCATGAATTTCCCAGTAATCTTTATCATTGTTTTTTCTGGTCTGGGATCACTCCTGTCAAAATGATGTTATGTCTCGCAGTCAATTTTAACTATCCATTCAGCTGTCTTATTCAAGCCTTGGCACAGAGTAGGTATGCCCAGATGATGCATTCTGTTTCCTAAACAGAAACCAGAGAGAAGCTGGGCTGGCCAGCACTGCTTTCTAGTAGCTCTTACTCAAATGCCACCACCCCACACCACCACCACCTGAAAGACCAGCCCTGCCGCTGCCGCTGCCCCCCAACCCTGTGATGCGGCCCCTATCACAGGAAGCCCCACCCCCACCCCAAGCCCAGTGTACCCTGCTCGTACCTGCCTGATGGCATGCTTGTAATGTTCCTGGATGCCCTTGGTGGGCAGCTGCCGGCAACAGCGCAGCAGGTATCGGTAGAGCTGCAGCGGCGTCTGGACCAGCTCTGCCCCCGGTAGTGGGGCCATCCGCCAGACCTCAGTCCCTGGAAAACACAGAGCATCACTTCTAGGCATCCAACCAATACTTTGCCCTGGCCCCCAGCTCCCAGCGCTCTGGGAAGCAGGCAAATTTGAGCCAGTGTGGATGGAGGCCAGATCCCCACAGAACCGAGCCCCTGAGCTCAGGCTGGGCATCAGCCTGCAGAAGGCTCATCCCCAAGCGGGCCCACAAGGACAAAGGTGGGAGGCACGGCTGCACCCTGTGGTCTTTCTTCTGGAGACTGACAAGTGAGATGGCCCCTGCATCGCAATCACGGAGAAACCAGCTGACTTCAGGAGGATGGAGCGGAGAGTGGAGATACTGGAAACACACCTGTTAATATTTTGCCACAGTGGCTTTATCATTCCCTATACAGGTTTGTATAAAAATCTGAGAAAGCATTTAAAAGTTTCAGGTATCATGCCCTTCATCCTTGAATACTTCAGCCGTGTAAACACAGGCATTCTCTTACTTGACCACAGCAATCAAAATCAGAAACACTGACATAATACTATTATCTAATCTACAGTCCATATTTCAACTTCATGAATTTCCCAGTAATCTTTATCATTGTTTTTTCTGGTCTGGGATCACTCCTGTCAAAATGATGTTATGTCTCGCAGTCAATTTTAACTATCCATTCAGCTGTCTTATTCAAGCCTTGGCACAGAGTAGGTATGCCCAGATGATGCATTCTGTTTCCTAAACAGAAACCAGAGAGAAGCTGGGCTGGCCAGCACTGCTTTCTAGTAGCTCTTACTCAAATGCCACCACCCCACACCACCACCACCTGAAAGACCAGCCCTGCCGCTGCCGCTGCCCCCCAACCCTGTGATGCGGCCCCTATCACAGGAAGCCCCACCCCCACCCCAAGCCCAGTGTACCCTGCTCGTACCTGCCTGATGGCATGCTTGTAATGTTCCTGGATGCCCTTGGTGGGCAGCTGCCGGCAACAGCGCAGCAGGTATCGGTAGAGCTGCAGCGGCGTCTGGACCAGCTCTGCCCCCGGTAGTGGGGCCATCCGCCAGACCTCAGTCCCTGGAAAACACAGAGCATCACTTCTAGGCATCCAACCAATACTTTGCCCTGGCCCCCAGCTCCCAGCGCTCTGGGAAGCAGGCAAATTTGAGCCAGTGTGGATGGAGGCCAGATCCCCACAGAACCGAGCCCCTGAGCTCAGGCTGGGCATCAGCCTGCAGAAGGCTCATCCCCAAGCGGGCCCACAAGGACAAAGGTGGGAGGCACGGCTGCACCCTGTGGTCTTTCTTCTGGAGACTGACAAGTGAGATGGCCCCTGCATCGCAATCACGGAGAAACCAGCTGACTTCAGGAGGATGGAGCGGAGAGTGGAGATGTCCAGAAGTCTGAGCCTCGCTATTCAAAGTGTGGTCCGGCAGCACTGACATCACCAGCAGCTAAACACAATCTCACCCCAAAACAACCAGGCCTGCAATTTAACAAGATGCGCACAGGATCCTGCCTGGACCTCGACCACAGCATCTTGCCTGACGTTCCTTCCTGATGCCTGTCACTCCCCAGCCGCCGCCACACTGACACCAGGATGAGCTCTGGAACCAGTGTGCTGGGCTCACCCCACTGTCAGATGCAAGGATCTTCTCCCAGATCCCCTGAACCAGCAAGTAGGTCAGCTCTTATGCCTATGCACACACAGCCCCCTTAGCCTGGAGCTCCCTTCCCCATCTCCTCCACCTGAGGAACCCGTGCTTGTCCTTCCAGGGCCAGCTCCGTGTCACTTCCTCCAGGAAGCCCTTCGTGACTGTCCCTTGTTTGGTGTGTGGGGGGAGGGGGGCTGCAGTGCCCTGTTTCTGAAGCTGTTATTGCACTTCCCACACTGCCGGGGACTCACCTGCTGCCAGGCCTCCAGAGCCTGGCCCGGGCCCCAACACTTCACTTTGCGCCCTGTTCATTGAACTGGACTGAATAGAATCTGTTATCTCCTGTTATCTCCTCTGCACAGATTTCCCCTCTTAGAGAGAGGCTGTGTTCCAAATGGAGGAGCTAAAAGACCAAGATTAAGTGGTTGGCCTTGGTTTAAAAGTAACGTAAAAAGAAGACACACAACCTGCACCCCCTCTAAAAAATAAAGAACTAGAACACTAAATCTAATCTATCTTAAACTAGGAAAGGAAACTTACTAAGGAGCTAAGCTAGGAGAGGAAACTAAGGAAGAGCTAAACTAGGAGAGGAAACTTACTAAGGAGCTAGTTGCAGAGGCTCTTTCATTCCATTTCCAGCATATTATCTTCCTGGTAACAATGTCTGTCTATCTCCACTGCTAAATTTGCCAAGTGCTCCTTGTATTTTGGCCTCTCTCTCTCACTGGTGAGCTAGTGGCCGCTCACCTCCCACCCCCGCCCCCATTCTCCCACCTGGTAACATCCTGGGAGGGGCCACTGGGGATCCACCCTTCCAGGTCTCCGCCCCCAAGGTCTGGATGGCGCTCCACTCCAGGCCTGACCATTCAGAGCCCTTCATCTACATGGTTGCTGGGACTGGCTCACAAGCTGGCCCAATCAGAGCAGATCTCACCGCCTCTGCAGGGGTGAATGAAAAGGCTCCACTCTAGACTTGATGCCGACAGGACTTCACCCCCAAAGAAGCCATCTTGGCTCCTCTTGAAGCCTGAGACGGAAGCCACATGGCAGACGGCAGAGCTGAGACCCTGAGTGACACCAAGTCTGAAGAAGTCACCGGAGCCCAAACACCATGAACCTGAAGGCAGTCCCACCCTGAGATTTGGGTTCGCTGTTTTGTCACTTGCAACCAAGAGAGTCCTGACTGATGGAGAGGTCCAGCCCTCCCACATTCTGCGTCCCCAGCGAGCTCTGGTGGCCTCAGCTCTAGGGAAGAGTGCAAACGGCAGGGTGCAGCCTGCCAGTCCAGCTAGCCACCCTTCAGCACAGCAGAGAGGGGCACCACGCGTGGTGGGGACAGAGACTTTCAAGGGCCACCCACAGAAGACATATCCGAAATCCCCAACCTGATGGGCAGGGCAGACTCCCTGGGCAGGCTTCCCCAAACTATATAAAGTGCTAATCAAACATTGTAAAATGCTAGTCGTGTAACAGATGGTTACCATCTGCAGTTTTTGAAATTACCACTTGGAGAGAATGCAACTTTGTTACATTACTTAAAAACTCAATACTTACAAACCAACCCAGCAAGTATGGGCGGGAGATTATTTTCAGCTCAATTATAATACTTAGTCATTCTCAGTAATAACAAGCAGAGAATGCCTGGTGGGTCCACTCAGAAGAATTTAAAATGCTTTAATTTAATTTAAAGCATGGGCTTGCTATTATTTAAGGCACAAGGAACTTCATATCACCATTGCTAAACCTGCAGTCAAACCCTGCGGCTAGGAATGCTTACTTCTCATATCCTGCTCTTTGAATTTGGCCTTAGCCTCTACTTTGGCTCCCTGCCTCATCAGAGATACCTCTGACTTCCCAAAGCCATCACAGAGACAGCCCGCCTTCTCCTAAATCCCCACGCCACCGGTCTCTGTGTGTGTGTGTGCATGTTAGTTGCTTAGTCGTGTCCGACTCTTTGTGACCCCATGGACTGTAGCCAGCCAGGCTCCCCTGTCCATGGAATTCTTTGGGCAGGAATACTGAAGTGGATAGCCATTCCCTTCTCCAAGGGATCTTCTTGACCTAGGGATTGAACCCAGGTCTCCTGCATTGCAGGCAGATGCTTTACTACTGAGCCACCAGGGAAGCCCACCCCTAGTCTCTGAATCCTAACAAATTCTACCTCTGGACACCCCCTCAAATCTGTCCCTCCTATTTCCACTGCATGCGCTTGGCTCAGACTCTTATCACAGCTCAGGCAGACACCTGCAAGAGTTCCCAGCAATCTGTCTGCCAATTTATTCTGCAGTCAACAGCCAGGGTGCATCTTTCCAAAACACACATCACAGCAAGTCATGCTCCTGCTTAAAGCCCCTGATGTCCACTCCAGCCCCATCACTCATGACAACTTTTCCCAAAACATGGGACAAAGATGAAAATATTTTAAGTGGTATATGGACCAACATCTTTTTATTATCATGCTTTGATATTTATTTTCATGTATAATGAGAAAAAAAATTCCATAATCTCATAGGTATCACAGCTTAAAACAGTTTAAAAAATGAACGGGCAGAAAAGTGATTTTTTAAAATGTATCAAGCAAGTGAGAATGCAGTTGAAATCTGGATATGCCAAGAGTCATGAAAGCGGTACTGAACTTTGAAGCACTGGTCTATAGAATAAACTCCTACTGCCTTCCTCCAAGACCCCCTCTTGATCTGGCCCCTTCCACCACACCTCAACACATCACCCACTACTCGCTACTGAGTCCAGGCAAACTTGAGCTCTGATGACACACTCCAGACAGCCTGTCACAAAGAGTCAGACAGGACTGAGCGACTGGGCACAGGTCACCTGGGTATCTGCCACCTCGGAAACAGGTTCTTGAGGAGAGTTACAAAGAGCCAGATAATGAGTTCGTGCACCCCTATGTGGGTCTGAATCAGCCTCTTCCTGCTTTGAACTTTTCTGCAAGATCCTGTTGCCTGGCCTTCCAGAAATGTCTTGATCCTTACCCAGTTCTCCAGGGATTTCCCTTGATTCTCTGAGCTTCTAACACTCTTTCAATAATTTCCTTTTGGTTAATTCCTCCTACTCCTCTTACCCCCACATGGAACGAGACTCACTTCCTTATCTGTTTGCCCACAGCCTGCTACACGTGCAGGAATCACCCTCTGCTTTCTTGTCCATCTCCCTGCCCAGCCAAACCCCACGAAGGCAAGGCCTGTGTCAGGCCCTCCACCTCGGCGCCTCGGTGCCCAGGACAGCCCTGGGCACCCAGTGGATTCCTCCATCAGTGCTTGCTGACTGAATGACCTCAAAATCCAAACACTCCCCAAGCTTGAGAAAATAACAACTCAGCCTCCTCCCTGCCTTCTCGGTCCAAAGGTTAACAGATGGTCCTGTTCTCCTGCCCACTAAAAGTGAGGACCACTGCCTTCTGCATGATCCTCCTCCATGCCTCAGTACTTCTGGGCATCACCTCTGGCAGAAACACCCTACTTTCCCACCCAGATACTCCAGGCTTCTTCCAGCTCATCCACAGGAACTCTCGCAGGTCACCGACACCTCCTACTTCACTGAGTCTAGAGAGGCCTTCAGACCAGAGTATCCTCAAATTCCCTCCACCACAAACATCTGTCTTCACCTGAGAGCCAACCAAGATGCTAAGCACGGTACGGGTTGTTTTACAACCCTCTGATGAAAAGCATTATTATCCCACTTTGCAGATGTGGAAACTAAGGCTGAAAAGTGGGTTGACGTGCCCACGAACACACAACCATTGAGTGGTGGAGCTGGGTTGTGGGCTCTGGCTCCAGCTCCAGTGCCCCAACCTCCCTAAGTTCTTGGAGAAAAGGGGGCCTTTCCTTTTCCAAGGACTCCTTAGGCCTGGATTAACCCAACACCCTTCTCAACCATTGCCTCTTCAATCCCTCCCTATGCTCAGCCAGACTGAGCCTCTGAAAACAAAACTCTCTCATCTTTGAGCCCATTGCTTGATATCCTTACATGGCATCCACAGAACCAACCCAAGGGTCTCGAGTATGTGTGTGTTTGTGGTGGAGTGGGGTGAAGATGTTCCCCAATCAACCCCCAATTTCTACCCCATCTGCAACCAAATCCCCACACTCCCCACTCTTCCCAGCTCTGCCTCCTCTGTCCCTCCCACAGTGCCTGGCATGCAGTGGCCACTCAACAGAGGGGTGTCAAGACTGAATCCTCCCTCTCCCCAACAACAGTTAGGCCACTTTTCTGCCCCCGAGTCCTGACTGAGTAGAACCGTGAAGCATGCAGGCCCCACACCATGACAAGGCTGGTGTGAGGATTAAGTAAGAGACACGCGTGCCTGGTTTATGGCAGCAGCACACGGGTATGACCTCCCTCTCTCGGGCCCTGCTCTGACCCTGGAGGAGCAGCAAAAGGAAACACAGTCAAGATGTCCTTTTCATGCTTCTATCTGAAGGAATCCGCCTGCCAGTACAGGAGACACAAGAGATGCAGGTTCAATCCCGGGACTGGGAAGATCCCCTAGAGGACGAAACGGCAACCCACTCCAGTCTTCTTGTCTGAAAAATTCATAGATAAGAGGAGCCTGGTGGGCCACAGTCCATGAGGTCGCCAAGAGTTGGACCCGACTGAGCACATATGTCCACAATAGGAATGGCCCGCTAAAGGACGCCTTTGGTGCAAACTGAGATCAAGAGACGTTTGTGGGTTTCATTGACTCAGTAAGCTCTCCATACATCAGAGAGGAAGAAAAAAATAGACCTTTTTTCCTTTTAAATCAAACTGCAGATGAGGTGAAATTTATTTAGCTTTTTCCCAAATCAGAAGTGAACTCTGGTTACTCATCCTGCAGCCTTTAATGAATTAGAAACTTACAGAAACACCCAAAGTAGCAGGCTCACAGGAAAAGGTGTTAACTTGAATGAATAGAAATAGTGCAAAGTAGGTCACCCTTCAAAACCAGGATGCCAAAGCCCTGAAAGCGACCTCCGCACACCGGGTGGCAAAAAATCTCTTCTTACTGGTGGGGAGTCACCCAGTTTTTCTCCCTCAACTCCTTCCCTCTCAGCAGTACACTGAAGTCCTTTCACTTCAGAGCTAAGATCTGCTCTGGAAAATTTTACTCACTGTTCTGAGCTCTGCCTTTTCGAGCTAAAGTCTCCCTAACCAACTGCCAAGTCCAGACTTTCGGTATTCAAGGTCAGTCATCCCAGACCCTCAGCCTTATATTTTCTGAGATAAGCACACTGAAAGTGCTGTAACCCCCATCTCACCAACCCTCCTCTCTCTGGACACACCCCCTCATTATCCATCTCACTCTTAAACATACTCCAGAGGGAAAAACCACAGTTTGCTGGTGTTCTGACCAGCTTTGCGGGCATTGGAGCTCATGGGGCTATTCCTAGCTCCTCTACCTGGGAATCCAAGGAATGCAACCCAGACTGCCTTCTCTGCTCCAGCCCTCGTATGACCCCGGCATTTGACTCAAAGGAACTTTTGTTTCCCCGTCTTGTATTTTATTAATTCAGTCTGGAGTCACAATCTGCCACAATCTCTGGGGTACTAGATCTTGTCTGTTATTCAATTCACCAAACAAAAGCATGGAAGCAATCACATATGAGGCACAAATGGGGCACAAAGAGACAGTAACTTCAGCAAGCTCTGTCAGCCACTCCTGCAAGGCCATTCAGAGCATCTAGCCTGTGTGTGACTCTGGACTCAGCCCTGGGAGCACAGAGGTGAGCACCTGATGGGTTACCTGGCTCTCCTACCCCGAGCCTCTGCACAGCTGACGGCATGTCTTACCACCTACCACTCAGGGAGTGATTAGCATGTTCCAGGGAGGTGCTGAGAGCTCTTCATGTGTTATCTCATGTATCCTCAGAACGGTCTTATGGACTGGGTATCATTAGCCCCATTTTACAGACAAGGAAACTGCAACTCTAGAGGTAAGCAACTTGCCAGAGGCCACACAGCTAATACACAGTCAGGTGAGGAATCAAACCTAGGCCTATTTTATTGCAAAGTCCATGCCCTTACCTGCTTCTAACACCACCTATGTCCATATCTGAGACACTCACAAATATCCAGATCAGTGCTAAGGACCCCAACTGAGAACTCTCCCCAGGGCTCGTCAAGACCAGGTCCCAGCATCCATGGAAGCACTTGACTATACTATGTCCAGTTCCTGTTTTCCAACCTTCTCCAGAAACCCTTGTTCCATGCTTTTCAGAAACCCAAGAACCTCATCTATGGCTTCCCCCTGCATACAGATGAAAACACAAGTCCCAAGACTAATGTCACTTACACAACCAAAGGAGTAACCAGAGAAATACCAAAACAAAACAAAAGAGCTCCTAGGAAACTGAAGAGTTTACGGACTCTTCAAAAGAAGATGACAGAATACAGGAGAATGAGACAGAATAAAGAAAAAGAATGAAAACAAAGTCACAAAGGGAATTTCCTGAGAGCCGCACGATATCACCATCAGAGATGCTGAGAAATAGGGTTTTGGCTCCATTTAACCCCACTGTCTCTTTCCCTAACCTGTGCCCTGACAAAAAGACACCTAAAAATAAAGGGGGGGAAAAGTCATACATTAAAAAAGAAAGAAGGAACTACAGAAAATAATCAGAAATTCTGCCCCACTGAGCACTGATACAAGCGAAATTAAGCCTGACCAGCCCATTGTTTAAATATGCAATTATTCTTCGGGATGAGGAAAGTCGCAATACAGGAACAGGATGGTTCTACTCCCCCCAACTCCAGGGCTCCAGCTTGCAGGAACGTTTTCTTAAGTTAGAAACGAACAACCTTTGCTCCTCCAGTCTCTCTTCACATGGTCAAGGCTCCAGCTCCATGTCCCACCCTTGAGACTTGCAGCCTCCCTAGATACTACCTCTGTTCCCAGCTTTGTAACAATGCCTCCTAATCAGACTCTCTCCTTCCAGTCGGGCCCCCACAGTGCTGCCCACAGACACATCCTACAAAAAACATACCCTGCACCAGCCTCTGTGGAATGTTCTTTATCCAGGTCTGGTTGGATGAAGTCTGTTTCCATCTTCTCTTATGAAACTCACCATCTCTGGCCTTCTGCCTCCTCCTCTGTAACCTGAACGATGCAATATGTATCTCAATGGGGCCTGGGGCCGGGGGCGGTGTTTGCAAAGATCACACAAACTCACGTCAGTACAGTGCCTAGGCCAGGGTCTGGCACCGTTGGGTACTTGGACGTCTTACCCTTCCCTACTGTACCCAGCTATCTGTGATCCTAGATGTCTGTGAGCTTCTGAGGGACAGAGACTCTACCGTATTAGTTAACCCCCCATAGTCAACATTGCCCGGGAACAAAACAAAATCTCAATAAATGAATACTAATGGTGTCTCACTTACCAGAGAGGAACTAAAGGCAGGAGGAGGGGACTGTCCTGAAGACATGAAGCCAGCAGGTGGCAGAGCCAAGTCTCAAACTCAGGTCCTCGGGCTCTGAATCCACAGCTCTATCATATGTGCTGTCTGAAAGGATCTCAAACATCGCATTTGTACGCCCAAACCAACCTGGGCCTTCACCTGTTGGAGGTGAACCTGGTGAGGTCACCCCCCAAAAGCAAACCAGAAACACCATCCCAAAGGTAACACGCTAGCTGCAGAGCAACCAGCAACCTGAGCTGAATCTAGTGATGTTTAGACTGCTTTGTGCCAACAGCTTTGCCCACACAGGCCACCACAGTCCATTCAAGGGTCAAAGAAGGGAACTGGCACGGCCACCAGGTGTCAGATACTGGGCTGGGTATTTCAAAGGGGCTACTTAAACTGAGGCTCAAGGTCCTACAGAAGAACCTGCTAAGAGCCACAGCTGGGCCTCTCTCTTCTTAACCCAAGCTCCTTCTACACACACCAGGGCTTGTCTTCAAGGGCCCTTGAGCTTCTCCAAGGAGCTCCTAGTTTACCATTTTCCTCTCCTGCTCCTCCTCCTTCTGGCCTCCTTGCTTGCCTTCACACACCTAACCACTCTTCAGGGCAGCCACGTGGCTCACCCACCTGTGTATCCAAGTCTCACTTGAGCCCTTCTCTGACCACACTACAGCCCCGACTACTTTGCTTCACAGCATTTTTCACCACTGTATATATTTAATTATTTCTCTTTGTATTCATTCCCCCTCTGGAATGTAAGCTCCACAAGAGCAGGGAGTTAATTTTGTTCATGGCTGTATCTTTAGCACAGTGTCTGACACACAGAAGGCACATGTGTGTGCTGAAACAGTCATCAAGCACCCATTAAGTGCTAGATGCTGGAGTTACAGAAACAATCAAGGTGACCTTTCACCCTAAGAAATTTACACATTAACAGAGAATTAAAAAGAACAACAAGAAGTATTAGCTAAATACTACACATGGTGCAGGCTGCCTCCAGTGGCTCAGACAGTAAAGAATCTACCCGTAATGCAGGACATCCAAGTTCAATCCCTGGATTGGGAAGATCCCCTGGAGGAGAGCATGGCAACCCACTCCACGATCCTTGTCTGGAGAATCCATGGACAGAGGAGCCTGGCAGGATACGGTCCAGAGGGTCACAAAGAACCCGGCGCGCTGAATGAAGCGACTGAGCATGCACACAGGAGGTGCAGGGGTCAAGAATTCCCCTGCCAGCGCTGGAGCTCAAGAGATGTGGCTTAGGCCTCCGCGTTGGGAAGACCCGCCTGGAGAAGGAAGTGGCAACCCACTCCAGTACTCTTGCCTGGAGAATGCCACGGACAGAGCTGCCTGGTGGGCTACAGTCCATGGGGTCGCAAAGAGTGGGGCACGACTAAGCACGCACACGCACACCACAAAGTGGAATTCAGGTCCCGAGAGACTGGCACACGGGGTCCCTCACCCAGCGAAGGGTCAGAGAAGGCTTCTTGAGAAAGGGGCATTAAATCCGAGGGACAAGGAGAGTGTGGCTGGGTGAAGGCAGGGAGAGAGGCCTGTGTCTTGTTAGAAACTAAAAAGACACTGAGCTGTGCACTTTAAGAGGTGAACTGTATGCCGTGGACTCGATCTGTCAGGCAGAAGAGTGGATAAAGGTGGCTCGAGGTCAGCGCGCTCACGGGTGCTGCGAGCACGCGGGCCGCGCGGGGGCCATGACTGCTTTTACTAACTGGCAAACCGAGGCCCGACAGGTACAGTTCCCCAGCAGGCCCGGCGCCCGCAGACCCCGGGCTCCTCGCGGCGCCCCCAGGGCCGCTCCCCGAAGTCTGAGGCCTTCTCCCCCGACCCCCGGCCCTCAGCCAGCCCCTGCCGCGAGGCCTGCGGCGCGTACAGGGGGCCGCACTCGAGACGACACGCCTCTCTGGAGGCCAGAGGGTCGAGGGAGCGGCGCTGAGCCTCCCACAGGCCGCGCCAGGTCGAGGACGCCCCGAGGCCCCCCAGCGGCAGGCCATCCCTGCCGCCCCAGGTGCCTCCGTCCCCGCGCGCCCGCCCACGCTCCCGCCCTCCGCCTGCGCCGCGCGGCTCACCCGCCTCCGCTGGGGAACGTCCGCCTCCACGCGGCGGCCACGAGCGCGCCTGCGCCCCCGTCCCCCGCCGCCGAAACCCCGCCCCCGCCAGGCGACTGCGCGCCGGGCGCCCTCTTCCGGGCGCGCGTCTGTTCACGAGGGAGCTGTATTGGGTGCCCTTTCCCCTGATCCGAGCCCACCTTTGAAAAAAGAAAACTGTCCAGCTAACAGCCTTCTTCTCGGAGAAGGAAAGAGGAACCCACTCCAGGATTCTTGCCGGGGAGAGCCCACGGACAGAGGAGCCTGGCGGGCTCAAAGAGTTGGACATGACCGAGTTGACTGAGCCACAGCCTTCTTGGAACACCCACTCTTCCTTTAGGCTTTTGCCACCTCAGAGACAGGGCTCCCCTCATTTTCCTGAATATGAATTGCTGCTAAAATATGAGTGTTCAAGATCTGCGAAAAGGCTTGCAGGAGGACTTTTCCTAAGCCACTCGTGTTGATGACGGAATTATATTCGGATGGGAAGCTGTGTATTGAGTCATTTCATCAAATTACAGTCCCATAACACCTGTCAAAAGAATAAATATGACAGTAATAGCCATGCTTCCTTTCAGACCCATCTATAATTATAATTGAGGAAAAGAATACAGAATTTAAACTCCTAGCGACTGCCAGTATCTTTCTTTGAAAATGAAATAATGCTGTTTTATTAAATAGGCTCTCCCTGCTCTCTAATGTTTAGAGCTAAAGTGCTTCTCTGAATTGATTTAAATACAAGTTTTATATCCTGAAGGAAATAAAGATGAGTCTTTATCTTAAGACAAACCCGCTGTTCAATGATGCTGCTGATCTTCTCTCAGCTGACGCCGAAAAGGGAGTTAGGTTGTTAGTGGGTAATATTGCTTCTGTTCACATCTCCCTTCTCTAGGGCTTTTTAAACCTATTTGTAATGAAAAGGCTGGTTTCCTTACACAGACAGACTCCATGTGTAGCTGATTTAACAAGACGACTTTTTATTTTAACTTTTTTTCTTTTTCTTTCTCCTTCTTTCTTTAGTTTATTTTTGAAGGGAAACATTGCTCCCTGATGGCACCTGGGAATCTCTTTTTCTTCTTTTAGGATGAGAAAAGTAGGAGATATTTCTTAACAGAAGTGTTGTCCACACTCTTTTTTCCTAATTACCTTTAGAGTCTCCTTCCTTCCTCCTTCCTTTCCTTTTTTTTCCTCCCTCCTTCCTTCCCTCCTTTCTTTTCTTTTTTATTCCTCTTCACCTAATATACTAGCCTCCCTCCAAATCAGGTGGGGGTTGCTCCCCTGAAATATTCAGATGATGACCTCAATCCTTCAACTTATTTTCAATATGTAGACCTGGACCAAATATATCTTAAAGATACAATTATACCCTCATAAATCAGTCCTTTATTTACATACACAGAGTCAAGGGCACATCAGTGTGGGTCCAATTGATACATCATGAAGCTTTTAAAGCTCTTATTAGGAACAATCTGTAGTATCACCACCCATCCATTCCTGTTTTCAGTCTTAAGATTGCCTAATATTTTGATGAAACATACAGTCTGTTCTTTGGCCCTATCTCCCTTTTGTTCCTAGATCGCTGTGTTCCTGCGTCACAAACATTGTTCTAATACCTAGATCTTATAAAATATTCAAGATGCAAGCTGTTCACTTTACCTCAGAAAGACTCCACCTTCAGAATCATTTGGTGCCTCTTCTGTCTTTACAAACAATTTTAACCTTTCACAAAAATTTCCTTATAAGCATCCAGGAAAAAAATAATAATAATCCAAAGTAGAGTAGGTTTGGATAATAATGTCCAGTGTTTTCCAAATTGTGATGGAAATCTAGATTTTGAACTAACTGGATTATAATACTTTTAACGTGACAGCAACCTTTAGGTTCTTACAACTTCAGTAGTAAAACTGAAGAATTCTTACAGTCCAAACAGTCACTAAAATGATACCAGGCACACAATCTAATGAAAATCCAACCATTCTTACCATGTCATCTTCCTTTACAGTGACATTTTAGCAGATGAACACCCTCACGTCAGACGGTGCGTGAGTGATATTTAGAGACAAACAGAATTGGAAGTCTTTTTATTTAAGAACTTTGTCACCTAAGAATTGGTGGTCCAGGGGACATGTTCTTCCAGGGGCATGTATCGACTTTCCTAAGAAATACATCATTCTATTCTCTTGACCTCTGACAATATGTCATTTAACCTGACAACTGCAGGTTTGTAACCATATTTGTGGGAGAAGTTACAAGTCCTGAAGCTTCTTCTAGTTTAAACCTGTTTTTAGATTTCAAAGAGACACGATACATTTGCATCCTCTGATTAAATCAGGTTATTGTCTCAAAAGCTGACCATGTAAATAATTCAAATTCATTCATCACTGTACAACAGATTTAATAAGCATAATAAACACTTTGAAGAAAACACTCAGGACCCTTGGTCTGCCCTTGTTCTCATTCCCCATTATCTCAGATTTCCCTATGAGCAGAAAGAGTAGTACTACGAAGTTCTCCTCTATTCAAAATATGCAAAGTCGCTGTTTACCAGTTTGCCATTTGCATGTCTCAAATCCTGCCGAAACACAGGGCGACGGGCCTGGGGTGATGGGTGAATGTGTCAAAAGAAGACACCAAGGTGAAAATGGAAATCCCTAGGGACAGATCTTCTCCACCCTGGGGTGCTGCAAAACAACCCTCACTGACTACTAAAGATTTTGTTAAAGACAATGAAAATATTGAGTATAAAAGGTTATGTGAAATCTCAGAGGACTAGTGTCTTTTTTCTTTAACTGCTAGGTTGCACAGGGGATGAGCAAGGATTTAAAATACATAAGAAGAGTAAAAGAGGGAGAAGGGTACAACTGTGACTGTTTACATTGCTGCTGCTGCTGCTGCTAAGTCGCTTCAGTCATGTCTGACTCTGTGCGACCCCATAGATGGCAGCCCACCAGGCTTCTGTGTCCCTGGGATTCTCCAGGCAAGAACACTGGAGTGGGTTGCCATTTCCTTCTCCAATGCATGAAAGAAAGTGAAAGTGAAGTCGCTCAGTCGTATCCGACTCTTAGCGACCCCATGGACTGCAGCCTACCAGGCTCCTCTGTCCATGGATTTTCCAGGCAAGAGTGCTGGAGTGGGGTGCCATTGCCTTCTCTCAACTATTTACACTAGGAGAGTAATTTACCGCCTGGGTTTTAGCCTTTCTGGACCTCTCTCTGTCTTGTGTTTCTTTCTGCAGCTCTGTAAATCTAAACTTGCTGACCAGTATAAATCACTCTATATTCTCAGTGTGTTCTGTAGTCATATATCTACAGTGGCCACACGTGAGACCACACTGATGGTCAGATGCGTGTCATCTCTGAATATGGAGTCTTTACTTTTTCTACTTGAAAATATGCTCAATGTCTCATGATTTCAGATTATAAATAACATGCACACACACAGACATGCAATTTTTTGTATTACTCAGTTTGGGAATGGAATTTTCCCCATAAAAAGTGTAAGTGCCTGCCGGGTGTTTATATGGAGATATTCAAAGGATCATGTTGATGGCATTTTACTCACGATCCGATTTAAAATCACCTTGTTCACAAAGTGTAATCCTGTTTCCATTGACTACATCTGCAGAGCATTAAGCTGGCCACAAAGAAGAATTAAATTCCATGGTTAACAGAAGTGGAGACTATATGAAATGATCCACTTTATTTAAAAGTATAATTTGGAGGAAGATAAGAGACAAAGTGTAGAGAGGAAGGTGGGAGAGAGAAGAGAAGGTTAAAAAAAAAGGAAGGAAGTGGAGAATGAGAAAAAATTAAAGGAAGTTATCTTTTCCTCCCCTAAAGCCTGATAAAGTTAAGCAAAGTAGCCCTGAACAAAAGGGCATCATCAATTAAGGGAAACCATTACTCATTCTGGCCCAGAAGTAAGGCATCCTGATCAATCAAATAGGGTTAGCATTAGCTTGGCTTCCTTGGGGGCTCAGACAGTGAAAAATCTACATACAAGGTAGGAGACCTGTGTTCAATCCCTGGGTTAGGAAGATCCCCTGGAGAAGGGAATGGCTACCCACTCCAGCAGTCTTGCCTGGAGAATTCCATGGCTAGAGGGGCCTGACAGGCTACAGTCCATGGAGTCACAGTCAGACATGAATTGAGCAACTTGCACACAGAGACTATGGTTAGTTACCTTCCACTTCAGCAAACATTTGTTGAGACTCCTCCATGCAAAGCCCAGGGTCTTAGCAGAAGCCTCTGAGCTCCATCTCTCCCAGTACTGTTCTCCTGTCCTTCACTTTTTGTTAGAAGCACATCTGATCCTGACACTGTCCTCTTTAGCTCCTGTGACGGCTTGACATGAATTGAGCAACTTGCACACAGAGACTATGGTTAGTTACCTTCCACTTCAGCAAACATTTGTTGAGACTCCTCCATGCAAAGCCCAGGGTCTTAGCAGAAGCCTCTGAGCTCCATCTCTCCCAGTACTGTTCTCCTGTCCTTCACTTTTTGTTAGAAGCACATCTGATCCTGACACTGTCCTCTTTAGCTCCTGTGACGGCTTCTCAACGTTCTCTGAATAGATATGCTGGATGCCTTTCCACATTCAGCAAGACCCTGCAGGATCTTCCTTCTTAGGCTTTACCTAGTGTTCCTAGTTCCCTGCTGGGCCCATCGTGGCCTTTCAGACCCTCAAAAGCCCCATGTTCCTTCCATCTT
>SJYC01096857.1:33-34954 GCA_006408675.1 Madoqua kirkii
AAACAATGTTGCATTATTACCATATGTTAATCTGAAAAAAGTATAGATGGAAAGAGCACTAGATATTATGTTCATTTTTTAAAATGTTTCAAATAAACCATGTCTAGAGACAGTGTTAATGATTCAGGTTCTTCCATAACATATTTGAAATTATTGGACTAAACTGCATGGAAGAGAATTCACAGTTCTTACTTCGGCAATGCATGTGTGAGATTCTTCAACCTTTCATTTAAAGTTTCTTTTCCATGGTTTCTGGGATTCATCCTTCAAATTATTTAAGTCTAAATGTTAAATAGGTCTTTCAAATTATGATCTGCATGTGTGCACCAAGGGGCACGACTTACATTGTTGTGAGAAGCATACATGAGAATTTCCTGAATTTAGTGCATATAGAAATCTCTACGGGTCTTTCTGCACAGTTGACAATGATTAAGATTTGGTATGATAAATGCAGACATTTGATACTCAACCGTGGAGGACTGATCACTCACAACTGAGCAACAGGACGCTGAGCCTTCACATTACATTTTGCCCATTGAGATCTAGGTCCTGTCCAAGGAAGGGAATGGGGTTTACCACATGGCTGGCACTGTGGGTGGAATTAATCTGGTTTCAACTTTCAGGTGGGAGCAACACATAAAACATGCCATCCTAATGGTACACAATTGACATTCTCACTGGTAGAATAAGAATGATGCCAAGAATGAAATTTGCTGAAAATACACTCTCAAACATGGAAGATGACTGTAGATAAGGCGCTTGTATGGCCAAAATTGCCAGAGATGTCTGCATTGCACTTGATTAATTTTCTACTTCTCTGCTCATAAATAAATGTCTTATTTTTTGTGGGAAAGGCTCAGCAACCTATATCATTTCTGAGATATTACACTAAAAATATTCTACTATGAAGGTCAATGTTACAATGAAGTACATATCATGAACCATTTCCCCCCTATAAGCATCTTCCTAAAGGCAAAAACAAGTGTGTCTATTTTCAGTATCCCATTTTTAAAATTGCATTCTCCTCTCCTTCCTTTTGGAGAAGGCAGTGGCACTCCACTCCAGTACTCTTGCCTGGAAAATCCCATGGACGGAGGAGCCTGGTAGGCTGCAGTCCATAGGATCACAAAGAGTCAGACACGACTGAGCAACTTCACTTTCACTTTTCACTTTCAAGCATTGGAGAAGGAAATGGCAACCTACTCCAGTGTTCTTGCCTGGAGAATCCCAGGGACGGGGAGCCTGGTGGGCTGCTGTCTATGGGGTCGCACAGAGTCGGACACGACTGAAGTGACTTAGCAGCAGCAACAGCAGCAGCTCCTTTCTTTACCTTTTAATTTAGGCAAATGATGCCTTTACTCATTAAAAACAATGTGACTGCTCTCACTGAGCATATAAGATAGAACAAAAATTGGTACAGAGTTTAATTGCCATGAGTTCAGAGAAAGGAGTGATACCTATAGTGGTAAAAGAAAGCTTAATGGAGGAGATAGGAATTGAGTGGGAAATTGGTAGGAAAGAGACAAGTAGATTAAGGGGAGATAAAGGTCTAGGATGGCCTCAGTGATGTCTAGGAAAACCATTTTGGGGAAGGGGTGAATGGGAGCGCTCAGCATTCAGAGAATGTGTGTGCCTTTTCCATGTTTAAGTCCTACAATATTAATACAACTCTTAAAGGATACCTTCATTGCACAAATCCTAAACTTAAGCATTAACAGAGAATGGGAACAAATCAGTCATTTTACAATGACCTTTGTTAGGGACATTTTTATTTATCTCCTGCATTTGTTAAACTGAGGCTAGATACTGGAACAGATAAACCATCAAAATTTCATTAACTTAACATGATAAACGTTTCTGTCTTGCTTACAATATAGACTAATGTAAATGAGCCAAGTTGGGTGGCCTCCTTCCCACCAGCCACCTGATTGTTCTGAAACTCAGGCTCCTTCCATCTTGTGGTCCCACTCCCTTCTAGGGTCTTAGACTGCGACAGAGGACGAGGTGGTTGGATGATATCATTGACTCAATGGACATGAGTTTGAGCAAACTCCAGGAGTTAGTGAAGGACAGGGAGGACTGGTGTGCTGCTGTCAGTGGGGTCACAGAGAGTTGAACAAGACTTAGCCCCTGAACAACAACAAAAAAGAATGACCTGTCATTTCTACTCATATGTCCTTTGGCTATAACTAGCCACAGTGTCCTAATTAGATGCAAGGAGGCTGGAAAATAGAGTGCCTAGCTGAATAGGTACTTCCCCATGATAACTCAACATTGTGGAAGGAAATACTTCTCCTGCAGCACCTCTAAAAACATATATATGTGTCATTATGTCTAAATGATCTTGCATTTTTGTATAAAAGGTCCAATAAAGCAATAGATCAGTTGGATTATGATAGAAATATTAATGAGATTTATATAGGAGCCAATCTGCTGCTGCTGCTGCTGTAAGTCGCTTCAGTCATGTCCAACTCTGTGCAACCCCATAGATGGCAGTCCACCAGGCTCCCCCATCCCTGGGATTCCCCAGGCAAGAACACTGGAGTGGGTTGCCATTTCCTTCTCCAATGCCTGAAAGTGAAAGTGAAGTCGCTTAGTTGTGTATGACTCCCAGTGACCCCATGGACTGTAGCCCACCAGGCTCCTCCGTCCATGGGATTTTCCAGGCAAGAGTACTGGAGTGGGTTGCCATTGTCTTCTAACTAATACTCATATTTCTCATCTGGCATTCATTCCACTCAATTATCATCCTGAAGTGAAGTGAAGAAGTCGCTCAGTTGTGTCCAACTCTTTGTGACCCTGTGGACTGTAGCCTGCCAGGCTCCTCTGTCCATGGGATTCTCCAGGCAAGAATACTGGAGTAGGTTAAAAGAAATGATCAGAAATTCAGCTTCCAATGGAGGCTTTCTGGCTCTTAGGAAGGACAGTAAGATAATTCAGTCTTTGTAGATTTTGGTATTCCAGTTGAAGTATCTCATTAAGTTTCTCTGGCCTTTTATGGAAAGTAGTCTCCTACAGACAACTCTTGATTACAAATCTCCCCAAAGTTGCTTTTCCAAAATCTTGGTCCCTAAGATGTCACTGATCAGAGCTAGACGCTCATCCATGAGAAAACAGGATAAATATAAATAAGCAGTAGGGATACACACACACACACACACACACACACACACACACACACACACACACACACACAAGATGAAGAGGAAATAATCTCTCCATGGAGTTTCCCACATTGGTTTGTGGTAACACTTAAATTTGTTTACAGTTCTGGGGAAAGTTTAGGGTATGGCTTTGAACAGCACCCAGACAAAACTGCAAGGGGCTTGTCCATACTTTTTTCCAAGGAAATGACTCTTTATGGTTCATCATGTTTTCAAGTAGGTCAGTTATAAAATGAAGAGAGGCATTTTTGCAAAAACCAATTAGTGGCCAAGATGATTATGTTCTAATTGTCCCTATATTTCAATGGAAATCCACTGCCAAATTTACCAATAATGAGACCACATTGATCTATTCTTAGAAAACAATTACATATTCTCCTTTTGGAGAATGGCATGGTTTTTACTGGCATTCAACTGTCAGGTATTTTCATTTGATGTTTTCTGTACTTTTGTAGATCTCCAAGTTTGAGGTTTATTCAGAAGACCTATAGAAAGAAAGTGAAAGTCACTCAATCATATCCATCACTTTGTGACCGCGTGGACTGTAGTAGCCTGCCAGGCTCCTCTGTCCATGGAATTCTCCTGGCCAGAATACTGGAGTGGGTTCCTTTCTCAACCCAGGGACTGAACGCAGGTCTCCCACATTGCAGGTGGATTTTTTTTTTTAATCATCTCAGCCATCAGGGAACCCAAGAATACTGGAGTGGGTAGTCTATCCTTTCTCCAGGGGATCTTCCTGACCCAGGAATCAAATCAGGGTTCTCCTGCACTGCAGGCAGATTCTTTACCAACTGAGCTACCAGGGAAGACTTACCTATAGAAGAAGGTCTCAAGAAGTTCATGTGGAAGGATCCTGCAGTGTTCTTCCTTCATTTTCAGATGCTTATCAAGCACTTATGACATAGAGACATTATGCTAAATATTTTACATGGTACAAAAGTAAATTGGACCCTCCCCTCAAGGAATTTAGAACATAGCTGGAGAGAGAAGATATTTATACAAGCAACTATAAAGCAAGAGTGTACACACTTTATTGGGCAAGATATCATATCACATTCCCTCATTCCATTGGCTATTTTCCAGTATGAATCCAAAATGGATTATTATTTATTGTTCTACACATGTTTACCAAAAACATTTTAACACATATATGATTTTCTTCTTCTATAGCTATGTAACAGTATAGACTGATTAGGATATTTACAACACTTTATATAGCATCTCAGAACTCTAAGAAATACCATTTTTTTTAGACAACAATCTTCTTTCTCTAGGATCCCTTGAAGTTTTAAATGGTACTGAAAGTTGAGCTTATTGAGGGATATATGTTTATTTCTGAAGGAGTTGGGTATTAAATTTTATATGCCATAGGAGAAAAAGAACATAAAAAACCCAATGAGGTATGACTCAATAGTCTTATTTTCCAATGTCATGAATAGACAAAAGATCTTACTAGCAGAGGAATCACCATGTGCTGTACAGAAAGAACCTATTTCAGGTTTCCTTCTTTTAAAAGTACATAATGAAAATGAGCCAGTCTGTCAGCTGAAAAGGTATTTGAGGATTTGAAAAGGATTCCACTGCCCTTTTCTCTTCCGCTTTCTCTCTGGCCAACTCACACTCCTGGAAGAAAGGAAAAACATATTCCCTAAGGCTAGAGAAATGAATGGAAGCATTGTCAGCTCAGAGAGGATAGGAATGCTTGACACGTTTATCATCATTTTCTTGTTAATGTCCACTCCTGTCTCTTTCCCTACATATTTTTATATGACTAATATCTGACCAAATGACATAAAAGCAATTCTGAAATCTTATCATGTGTATTTTTGTGGAGCTGCTGTGATCTGCAATTTAAAATGGATTAACTAAATCAAATTAGAAAGAAACTAGCAAGTAGGGGAAATAGGCCACTGGTCTTGGGACTAACACCCAGGGGAAGTTATTTTGTTTATTTATAATGTTATAGTCAATATAGGAAACAGTGACTTCAACCCCAGACTCTAGAATATAGGTGACAGGGAAAAAAGAGAGATCAGAATGAACACAGGGACCAAAAGCATCTAGGAAAAAGCATTCCAAATTTGAACCTAAGATTCAGCTTCCCAAGCTTCTGGTAAAAGACACATAATTTAATGTGGCAACTTAAACCAACAAAAGGTTCACATCTTCCTGGCTTTTAAAAAATTTAATAAAGAAGTATTTATTTCTTATTCAAATGAATTTTCAGTGCAATGCTTGCATTTCAAAAATCTGACCATTTATTTTGTAAAATGCAACTTAGAAATTGCTAGATCAAAATGTTTAAAAATAAAAGTGATTCTAGAGTTTACTTTGAGAAAAGTGAGTGAGATTATGAGAAACTAGAACTCAAGGTAAGAAGACTTCTAAGGAAACTTTCATTCAAAAAGAAATGTATGGGTCAAAGATTCTACAAGAAAATCCCTTGGCTTCTGAAATCAGTGTCCTGCTTTTCTAAGATTAAAAAATTTTAAGGGATAGATAG
This sequence comes from Madoqua kirkii, assembly GCA_006408675.1. Classification (NCBI taxonomy): domain Eukaryota; kingdom Metazoa; phylum Chordata; class Mammalia; order Artiodactyla; family Bovidae; genus Madoqua; species Madoqua kirkii. The sequence goes on from SJYC01096857.1 coordinate 5,701, forward strand.
CCCCTGAATAAGTTGAGAAAAGTTTAAGTGTTTATGATTCATAAGCAAATTTCCTATTACTTTTCTAAAGTTAAAAAATAATAAAGGTAGTTTTGGGATCGAGTTCTCTATATCTAGAACATTTACAGATTGAATAGATTGAATTCTGTCTATTCTTTCTTGACTTTTCACAGAGTGCTGACCCCCTAACTAAGAACTCCTGTGGACCGAATGCAGTGGCAGGTTCCTTTCTGCAAGCCACGTGCTGAAGCCCTGGTAATGCATTATTTTACATTTCCTCCCATTTGTCCTCTCTTCTGGTGGCAAGAAAAATGTGTTTCTGATAAATTTCTGAGTAAGAGCTAATCTGAATGCAATTTGGCCATTTGCAAGACTCAATTCTCATGTTTACCAGCTCTCTCACCTGAAAGACCTATAAAAGATAAAAGCTCAAAACGTTACCTTTTAAATACCATCTGGAACTGAACTTGGCTGATACTCATACAGTGAGGTAAGAAATCACTGCATGACTGACTATACTGCCTCCAAAAATAGTCCCCAAACGACACCGCACCTAACTTGGCCTTGGGAACCCAGATATGATTCAAAATAGCTCCGGCGCACCTGGGAGAATACTAGTATAAACTGATGTTTGCAAGCTCTCGCACTGCAGGCCCTTAAAGGTCAGTGCAATTCTTCAGGCAAAGCGTAATGAAATCGAATCAAAACAAGCAGTGGCAAGATACTGCAGCCTGCAATCCATCCTGCGCCTGAGTAAGCTCAACCTTACTCAGTGTCTGCAGGTAGGAACGGAAGAGATGAGAGGCAATTCAATTCCAATGGCGGGGACCCAGGAGGATTCATCTCAAGGACCCTGGGCCTGAAGTGTCATTGCAGTTTAGCAAGCCCAAGCCTCATCAGCATAAAGTTTCAGTTGAAAAAGATGAATAAATTCTAGAAATATGCTCCACAAGTTGTGCCTGTCGTCAATAATACTGTCCTATACATGAAAACATTTAAGAGGGATTATTATCTCATATTAAGTAATTCTTATGAAATGAAATACTTTTTTAATGTGAAAGAATACTTTTATTTATTTGAAAAAAATTTTTTAAATTAACCTAGAAAATAAATCTCAAACACACTGTCATTAAATTGGAAATAGAAATTCATCATGTCAGGTAAACACTGTACTTTCTTATGTCCTTCACTTCTCTCTTCGTGGCTAAGGAACTGAGGAGTTGCTTGGCTCCCTCAGGGGCCTTGGAAAGGGGTTTCTTTCTTTCTTTCTTTGCTACAACACAAACATGTGGGATCTTAGTTCCCCAACCAGAGACTGAACCTGTGCTCCCTGCACTGGAAGTGCAGAGTCTTCACCACTGGACTGCAAGGAGAGTCCAGGAAGGGGATTTCTTAAGCAGCACCCCTGGCTTCTGAATGCCTCCTCAGCTTCTCTGTGGACATCACTTCCCACCCCTACAGGCTCTTCTTCTGGATGACTCACCACTTCAGCTGAGGGTGCTCCTGTACTGCCCCCAGGAATTTAGACTTGGTAGGAATGAATGTGTTTTAATGAGGACTGATAGATGACCAGGTGTTTTAGAACAGTAACTTTGGAGGCAAGGTGGAAGATGAATTGGAGTCTGTAGAGAATGAGCTCAGAGATCGATTTAGAGAAATATTAGGGAAGAAATGATGAGATTCTGTACAGATGAGGAGGCCTGGGGTGCCATAATAAAATATGACAGGCCAGGTGGCTCAAACAACAGACATTTATCTCCTTGAAGATCTGGAGGCTAGAAGTCCACGATCATGGAGCCAGCAAATTTGGCTTCTGGTGCGAGCACTCTTCATGGCTAGCACGTGGCCACCATCTCACTGTGTGCTCACGTGGCCTTTCTTGCATGGGTGTGTGGGGTGGGGGTGGGACAGAGGGGAGAGGGAGAAAGCATTCTTTCTGATGTCTCCTCTTATAAGGACACTAATGCTATCAGAGCAGAGATCCTTACGACCTCATTTAATCTTAAATTCCTTAGAGACCCCATCTCCAAATACAACCACACAGGAGTTAGGGTATCAATATATGAAGGGATGGGGATGGGGAGACAAACATTCAGTCCACAACAGTAACTGGGATTTTGGCTTGGAATTTGAGTTCAGGCTAGAAAGGAGAATGTCAGCATATCCATGAGAGCTGAACCAATTCATGTCAATGAGATTACTAAAGAGTACTGCAGAAAGTAGAGTGCGGAAGGCTCCTAGAACTCCAGATATTGCCAAATTAAAGAAGCACGTGGAGGAAGCAGCAGGAACCAGGATATTAAGGAACAAACAGAAAGGCAGAGGTATGATCCGGCAAGAGGGATGCTAAGACATTCAAGGAGAGGATGACTGGAGATTGAATAATGTTAAGACCCCCTTTCTAAGTAGCATGTGCAGTGAGAAATACCCATTAGATCTGATACCAAATGAGTTAGTAGTAACCTGCATCCCTTCAACATAACTTGCACCATCACATGGCTATGGTTTCTTATTGAGCAATCATTTACCGAGCTTCTCATGTGCCAACCATCGGGCTAGGGGCAGTGATGAAAAAGATACCTAACATATGCTGTTCCCTTCCAACATATGCCTTTGAAGGTCTTAATAGTGAAACATTTACTTTACTGCCGTCAGAGAGCTCTGGGCTACAAAACCTGAGCACACAGGCTCAGGGCCTGTACGCAGTCTCCTTGTTCTAACTAGTCTGGCACAGTCTAACCATTAATCAAATGTGTAGCAGGTGGTTATAAGTGTTTTCAGTTTCTAATTCTAATTTTTTCTCTCTTCAAATATCCTTTCAATGTGGATTCATGTGCACTCTGGTTGAAAGCACTCTCTCCATAGTCATCTGAATAATCCATATGGTCTCTTTCACCTCTTGTTGCACAACTTGACCACAACCAGTTGATCTTTTAGGGCCCACATACCCCAGTGATCCTTCCTGGGTTTCCTCCACCCTCCTACTTGAAATATTTCTGGTAGACTTTTATCGGTGTATTAGTACATAGCTCTTATCTAGTGAAGGGAATGGTTACTCACTCCAGTATTTTTGCCTGGGGAATCCCACAGACAGAGGAGCCTGGCAGGCTATAGTCCATGAGATTGCAGAGTCGGACAAGAGGTTTTATGTTAAAGACTCATGAACCCCTGCTTCTTTCATGGAGCACTCACATTTACCAATCATTACTAAGCTGTTTTACTGTCACACGCTGAAGTCTATTTTTTCCACATTCTGAGTCCTATTCTTGATTTTATTTAGGCCACTTCCAGAAAATTGAGTGACTAAACATCCAATACAACTCTTGTAGTATCATATGAGAATCTCTGGCTTGTACCAAATCATCTCACTCCCGCCCTGTTCTCAGATTCTCCGCTCACTCCCCCAGAAGCTTCAGTATTTCGTCACATAAATCGTCACCTTCAAGAGTAAAAGAAATTTACTGGCAGTCTATCCATTGAACGGGTCTTGTAGAATATGCTTTCTTTGGCCAACACTGTATTGTAAATTAAAAAAATGAAAAGTTTCTAACATTTGACAGTCAGGATTTCTTGCATTAAAAAAAGCTGGATTTCCACGTTCTCTTGAAAAATCTGACAATCTGACCACAATCCCGCCTGCCAAGCACTGGTTAGAGCTGTTGGCCCTGCATCCTTTACCAGGATCATAGGTGCTCTGGTTTGCCACATTCTCTACCACTCCTAACACGCAACCCACAGCTCCTTTATACTCTGCTAGTCATTGTTCTCATTTCATATCTCATTGGGCTCTAAAATGTTAGGGTTTGTGACCCTCACTCTGGAGAAATTCATCTACAATGAAGTTGTAGGGTTTGCTCAGCAATATCAGTCATGCAATACTTCAGTCAGATTCTCAGGTTTTTAAATTCTAGCACATCTAAAACTATAATCTATATTATAATGGCATCTTTCAAGCCAGGTAAGAAATTCACATATTTTACCAAGAATGACTTTCAGAGGTTTTATGTTAAAGACTCATTAACCCCTGCTTCTTTCATGGAGCACTCACATTTACCAATCGTTACTAAGCTGTTTTACTGTCACATGTTGAAGTCTATTTCTCCCACACTCTGAGTCCTATTCTTGATTTTATTTAGGCCACTTCCAGAAAACACCTAATATATGAATACAGTGACAGTGGTTTTCTTTTTGCGTTTAGTAAATGTGTGTTCTGTGAATACTGCAGTGTAGCCCCCCAGGAGTGCTGAGACGGCTGCTATTCAAATTGTAGTTACGTATTGATAGATGGCAGACTTCAGTCTACAGCACTGTTAATCCAGCACCTTGAATTGGCAAAGGTTAGAAGATTGTTCATCCTAAATCTCCCCAGAACCAAATATTTACTTGAAAAACATATGTGCAGAATTCTAGAATAAATAAGAGACAGACAGTGCAGCTCTGGGTGAAAGGTCTGAGACTCAGAATGCACACTTGTGTTTTTAGATGTGTTCTCTAGCTTCCTGTGGGATTTCAAATAAGACTTAACTTCATTACATTCAGCTATAGAGTGGAAATCTTATTATTTATCTGCTGTACATTGTACAATCATGCTCAATTTTGTCAAGCTTTGGACATGGCGTCATGCAAAGGGAAACCCATGACACTGTAAGGATCTTCAAATATGTGAAGCAAAACGGAGCACAAAAGGCTTCTCTCCAACAACCAACGGTCTATTCTCCTGGAAAAATTTAAGATCAGGGATGACATCTGTCCTGAGGCCATATACATGGACTTGTTCCTACTCCTGTGTTACTCGACAGGTTGCCATTGTTCCCTCACTTTCTATTCTAGTCAAATACTGGGCCTTTCTATCTCTTTCCCTGGACTTCCCTGGTGGCTCAGATGGTAAAACGTCTGTGTATCAATGCAGGGAGACCTGGGTTTGGTCCCTGGGTTGGGAAGATTCCCTAGAGAAGGAAATGGCAACCCATTCCAGTACTCTTGCCTAGAAAATCCCTTGGATGGAGGAGCCTGGTGCAAGCTACTGTCTATGGGGTCGCAAAGAGTCGGATATGACTGAGTGATTTCACATCTTTCTCCCCAGCATCCACCATTTGATAAGAAATATATTCTCTTTCTATAAGACAGACAGATACAAACATACACCGAAAAAAAAAAAGAAGAAAAGAAAGAAAAGGATTTAAGTAGAAGAGCAGGATCTCTACCTACAGACAACTTGCTAAATATATAGAGCTGAAAATAGCCAGAGCTGAGGGAAAGGGAAAAAAAGAAGAGTGTTTTAACAGTAAAATAAAACCACAACTAATGACTTCAGGAGACAGGAGCTAGGTGGACAAGCAAAGCATTACAGTTTTAAATATATGGGATTTGGCTTCACCTCCCCAGTAAGTGGCCTGGCACCAATTCAAATAGGCTGGTCTGGCACGCTAGTGCCTCTAAGAGGGACCACACTGGCGGATGGAGGCGACCACGAAAGCCACAGACAAAGTGCAGGCTTCCAAAGGCAACAGGGAAGCAAGCAGACTGGCAGCGCAAGCGATGCCAAGGCCCCAGCAGGGGGAGGGGCCGACCTGCCAGGCTAGATGTTCTCTCTCATTGAACTGCGATGGATGGCACTCAGTCCCAGGGCTGGGAGGACAGGCAGTGAGCCATCAGGTTCCCCGGAAGGCTGGACCCAGGCAGCCCAAGAGCTGATGACACAGCAGAGCATGCCACAGAGGAGGAAGAGAGGGTCTTCCCCCTTCTGGGCACCGTAGTGCAAAAAGCTGAGAGAGTCATGTTTGTGGAGTAGTTCTGTGTACTAAAAGGACGGCAATAATCATTATGGGCTTCTAGTTCTGGAAAATATTTTGCTATACAAATAGTTGTTTTTTCATGCCACTGAAGACTGCCAAATGATTTGGTACTTGAAACATTCTTCCTTTGAGCTGCATGAAAGAGTAAAGAATCCAGTCCAGTGGGTGGAAGACTCAGCAGGGGGCTTTAATTGGCCAGTCCCCATTTTTAGCATCTACGCTGGTGTCTGCACAATGCCAGCATCGCTAGCTGGAAAGCTGAAGTGGAATTAAAGCTTTTCCCTAGGCTAAATAATACATAATAGTGTGACTATTTGCCCAGAATCGGCTGATTCCTTTGATGGCCTAACTGCCAGCCTGTTTTCTCAATGTTAAATATGGATAAAAACCGATTTCCAAGATTTCCAATGAGGAGGGAGTATCAACAAATTATTCCCAAGTCCTTTAATGACTAAAATATACCAAGCAGTTATCCAAGTTATCTCTCAGTGACTAGAAAACAATCATAATTATGAATTTGCTATGTTAGTTGTTTTGCTTTTCTTTGTGTTTTAATCTGAACAGACCAGCATGAATAATAAATGATAATAAAAATTGTAATATTTCCTACTCTAAGCATCTCAGATATTATTCTGCCTTAAAAATCATGGAAGTTAGGTATTATTAGACCCCCAATTACAGAGAAAATGAGTTTGGCACATCTGGGAATGAGAAAGGACATGGAGGCAGAAACCCAGTGAGGCAAAGGTAGTGTGATGGTTGTTGTCCAGTCACTAAGTCCTGTCCAACTCTTTGCAACCCATGGACTGCAGCACGCCAGGCTTCCCTGTCTTCAGTATCTCCCGGAGTTTGCTCAGACTTACATGCAGAGTCGATAGTGCCATCCAACCATCTCACCTTCTGTTGTCCCCTTCTCCTCCTACCTTCAATCTCTCCCAGCATCAGGGTCTTTTCCAATGAGTTGGTTTCTTACATCAGGTGGCCAAAGTATTAGAGCTCGGGCTTTAGCATCCAAAGAATATTCAGGAACTGATTTCCTCTAGGATTGACTGGTTTGATCTTCTTGCTATCCAAGGGACTCTCAAGAGTCTTCACCAGCACCAGAGTTTGAAAGCATCAGTTCTTCAGCACTCAGTCTTCTTTATGGTCCAACCCTCACATTCACATATGACTACTGGAAAAACCATAGCTTTGACTATATGGATATTTGTTGGCAAAGTAATGTCTCTGCTTTTTAATATGCTCTCTAGGTTGGTCACAGCTTTTCTTCCAAGGAGCAAGCATCTTTTAATTTCATGGTTGCAGTCACAGACTACAGTGATTTTAGAGACCAAGAAGAAAAAATCTGCCACTGTTTCCACTTTTTCCCCATTTATTTGCTATGAAGTCATGGAAACAGATGCTATGTTCTTAGTTTTTTGAATATTGAGTTTTGAGCCAGCTTTTTCATTCTCCTCCTTCACCAACATGAAGAGGTTCTTTAGTTCCTCTTTGCTTTCTGTCATTAGAGTGTTATCATCTGCATGTCTTAGGTTGTTGATATTTCTCCTGGCAATCATGACTCCAGCTTGTGAGTCATCCAGGATGGCATTTTGCATCATGTACTCTGCATATAAGTTAAATAAGTAGGGTGACAATACACAGCCTTGGTGTACTCCTTTCCCAATTATCAACCAGTCCGTTGTTCCATGTCTGGTTCTAACTGTTGCTTCTTGTCCTGCATACAGGTTTCTCAGGAGGCAGGTAAGGTGATCTGGTATTCCTCTTTTAAATTTTCCACAGTTTGTTGTGATCCATATAGTCAAAGGCTTTCATGTAGTTAACGAAGCAGAAGTAGATGTTTTTTCTGGAGTTCCTTTGCCTTCTTTATGATCCAATGGTTGTTGGCAATTTGATCTCTGGTTTCCCTGCCTTTTCTAAATCTAGCTTGTACATCTGGAAGTTCTCGGGTCATGTACTGCTGAAGCCTAGCTTGAAGGATTTTGAGGATTACCTTGCTAGCATGTGAAACGAGTACAATTGTGTGGTAGTTTGAACATTCTTTGGCATTGCCCTTCTTTTGGATTAGAATGAAAACTGACCTTTTCCAGTCCTACAGCCACTGCTGAGTTTTCCAAATTTGTTGGCATACTGAGCACAGAACTTTAACATTATCATCCTTTCGATTTGAAATAGCTCAGTCGGAATTCCATCACCTCCACTAGCTCTGTTCATAGTAATGCTTCCTAAGGCCCACTTGATTTCACACTCCAGTATGTCTGGCTTTAGGTGAGTGACCACACTATTGTGGTTATCTGTGTCATTAAGACTTTTTTTGTACAGTTCTTCTGTGTATTCTTGCCACTTTATCTTGATCTCTTCTGTTTCTGTTAGATCCTTGCCACTTCTGTCCTTTATTGTGCCCATCTTTGTGTGAAATGTTCCCTTGATATCTTTAATTTTCTTGAAAAGGTCTCTAATCTTCCCCATTCTATTATTTTCTTTTATTTCTTTGCATTGTTCTCATATGAAGTCTTTCTTTACTGTTCTTGCTCTTCTTTGGAATTCTACAGTCAGTTGCATATGTCTTTCCCTTCTTTCTTTGCCTTTCACTTCTCTTCTTTTCTCAGCTATTTGTAAGGCCTCCTCAGACAACCTCTTTGCCTTCTTGCATTTTTTTTTCTGGGGGATGGTTTTGGTCACTATCTCACATCCAGTGTTGCAACCTCTGTCCACAGTTCTTCAGGCCTTCTGTACAGCATATCTAATCCTTTGAATCTTTTTGTCATTCCCACTGTATAATCAAAGGGCTTTTATTTAGGTCATACCTAAATGGCCTAGTGGTTTTTCCCTACTTTCTTTAATTTAAATCTGAATTTTGCAATAAAGAGCGCACAAGTTGAGCCACAGGCAACTTCTGGTCTTGTTTTTACTGACTGTATAAAGCTTGTCCATCTTTGGCTCCAAAGAATGTAATCAATCTGCTATCAGTAATGACCATCTGGTGACGTTCATGTGTAGAATCATCTCTTGTATTGTCGGAACAGTGTTTTAGCTAAATACACTCTTGGCAAAAGTCTGTTAGCCTTTGCCCTGCTTCCTTTTATACCAAGGCCAAAGTTGACTGTTATTCCAAGTATCTTTGTGTGATGGAAGAGTCAGGAAAAGAGGGTGGGGCTGGCTCACTTCACCTTGTACCCTGCATCAGCAGAGCACATTGAGCTTGCTATGCTAGCTAAAGAATTTAAACAGAGATGGGTAATAGGTAATTTGGCTGTTGGGGCTCATATTCTGGATGAAAAGTTTGGGCTGGACTATGACTTTGGTAAGCATATGGATGGTGTTTTAAATGATGTGAATAGATACAATTGGCCCTGAAGGAAATGTGAAGAGGATATAACATTCAATCATGAGAAATATGCAGAAACAGAAGCAAGTAAGGAAGATAGAGTGAAAAACAGGCAGCTTTACTGAAAGCCAAGGACAGAGAAAATTCAAGAAAGGAGTCATACATTGTGTTGATCCTTCTTACAGTTTTGATGAGAGAAGGGTTGATATGTGTTCATTGGACTTAGTGAGATAAAGGTCACTGCTGACTTGGGCCATGGTAATTCTACCGGTGGTCCGGAGAGAAACCACATTAGAATAATTAAAGGCTCCATAAAAAATGAGGAAACGTAGATGGCAAGTGAAGATGTCTGGTTATGAAGAGGAGGAAAAATATGGGTATACAGGAAAGATTTGCAGGCTTCACTAGGTTGTTCATTTGGAGCACAGTCTAAGCAGACTTAAGAACTGCTGAAGGATCCAAGAGCCATGGAAATACTGACGTTAGGAGAGGATCACTTGGAGCCCAGGTCCTAAAGAAGGTGAAGAGGTCCAAGCTACACACCAGCATTTCTGCTTTCACTAGGTGGGAGCTCTGCTTAGGATGGCAAGGGGTGAGGATGGGCAGATGAAGCTCCTCCAGAGCTGCAGATGAAAAGCTCTTGTGGCAAATCTCTCCTTGCATCTCCCAGTCCTATTCCTTCTCTTGGGTACCTGGCACAGAATCCACAACCCCCACAATGTTCTTTTGGTTCTTCTGTTGTCTCCAGCTTACTTTCTCTCAATCCTTTCAGATAAATACTCATTTACCTCATTTTGCATAACAGCATACTGCCTTTAATTTTTTCTTAGGTATACAACTTGAGAAAGGAACTTCTTGCCTTTCAAAATATTGTGGTAAAATATATGTAATGTGGCATTTGCACTTTTAATCATTTTTAAGTGATTAAATTCAATGGCATTAAGTATACTCATTCACAGTGTAGTGGAACAATCACCACTATCAGAAATTTTCATCAGCCCAAACAGTAATAACTCTGTACCCATTAAACAGTAACTCACCCTTTCCCACATCCCAACCCTGGTGACCACCCTTCTACTTTCTGTCTCTCTGAATTTAGCTAATCTAGGTACCTCATATAAGTGCAATCATATAATACTTGTCTCTTCATATACGGCTTGTGTTATTTAGTGTGTTTTCAAATCTTATCCATATTGTATCATGTATCAGAATTTCATTTCTTTTTAGAAATGAAATAAAATTTATTTCTGTTTATGGCCAAATAAAAATAGTTCACAGCAAATAATAGTTCACATATGAATACATCACATTCTGTATATTTACATAGCTGTTGATGGACACTGGATTATGTCCGCCTTTTGGCTATTGTGGATGTTGCTGCCATAGCATGGATGTACAACTATATGTTTGAAAGTCTGCTTCTAATTCTTTTGGGTACATATCTAGGAGAGGAGTAGCTAGATCCTATGGCAATTCTATGTTTAATTTTTTGGGAAACTGCTAAAGTATTTTCCCTGGTAGCTGTATACTTTATATTCCTACCAGCAATGCAAGAAGGTTCTCCACTTTCTCACCAAAACTTTTTATTTTGGGTTATTATTATTTTGGATAATAGCCATTAAAATAAACATGGAGGAGCATGCCATTGTAGTTTTGATTTGCATTTCTCTAAGGATTAAAGAGGTTGTACATCTTTTTCACATGCTTCTTGGCCATTGGTATATCATCTTTGGATGAATGTCTATTAAAGTCCATTGCCCTGTTTAAAAAAAATTATTTTCTAACTGAAGGATAATTGCTTTATAGAATTGTGTTGGTTTCTACCAAACATCAACATCAATCAGCCATAGGCATACATCTGTAATGCCCCTTTTTGAACTGAGTGTTTTGGTTGTATTTATGGAACTCTTTGTCTTTTGTAGTATTAATCCATAGTAAAGCACTATTAATAAATGAATGAATGAAGAAATGATTCTTTTCCCCAAGATGATACAAAAACTTTCAAATATTCAGAAAAGTGGTAAGAATTACACTGTGAACCTCACTATATTTAATGCAGTATAATTCTTCCAAATTAACACTTTAATATATTTGACTTAACCTCATACTTATCTATTATCTATCCAAGCTTCTATCTGTCTATCAGTCAAGTTTATTTTGTAGGAACATTTCAAAACTAAGTTACAGATACCAAGAAATACTTTTTAATGAATAAAAAATGCAGTCTCATGAAATGTATCAGCAAAAGGTTGAGGCAGGGATACAGCTGTCTCTGGGACTTCTCACAGCAGATAAAGTATAGGGCAGAAGAAGGTTAAAAGTCAGTAGGGGTTTAGCTCCTTTACTTTGAACATACCTTAATGAAATTTCTTGGGAAATGAATCAAAGAAAATATGCCCAGGGAACAGGCAGTGCTGACAGGGGGATGTCACCATCACAGCACCGGGGCTGTATATAACTATGGTTGCTGGGCAACACGGCCGGCTCCTGTGGAGCACATGTAAGAATGAATCCTGGAGCCAGAAGTAAAACTGCCTGAGGCTAGTGGCTTCAAGAAGCAGCTCCAAGTCTCCCTGGCCCTCTCTTCCCCCTCTATTGACCTTCTGGTCTTCCCCACTGGCTTGTTAACTCCTTGGAAATTAGGGATCATGTTCTATTAATTTCTCGACCTACCTCCTTTTTAGGACACCATCCACCATCTAGAAACGTGTTTTAGAGAAGGTCTACAGTGAACTTTTGGAAGCACCTATACAGCGCTTCCCAGGTGGCTCAGTTGTAAAGAATCCACCTGCCAATGCAGGAGACCCAGCTTTGACCCCTGGGTCAGGAAGATCCCCTGGAGAAGGAAATGGCTACCCACTCCAGTGTTCTTGCCTGGAAAATCCAGTGCACAGAGGAGCCTGATGGGATGCAGTCCGTAAGGTTGCCGAAGAGTTGGACATAACCTGGTGACTAACCAACAAGCACCCATATGCTCCAACCACTTGGCTTCTTTCCCTGTATTCACACCCTGCCTCTGCGGAGCTCTCAGAAATCCTGCCAAGATCTCAACGGTCCACATTGCTCCTTCTTATTATGACCAGTCTATTGCCTGCCTAGCATCTTCATCTTCATCAATCTCCTCATGCCCAGCTAAACCTCCCAACCTGTGTGGTGCCCTTGGACTCTCTCCCAATTCTACACAAACTTCGTCCCCACTCAAAGCCAAGTGCAAGCGATCACGGATGATGAGGAAGGCTGGAAGGGACAGAACCTTCAGGGCAAAGGAACAGAATGTAGACAATGCTCAGAGAAACACAGTGTCCCCAGGGGAATTTTAAGAAGTGGATCATATGATAAGCACATGAGATATCATACTTTTACACTGGAAGAACATTTTAGGTTAGGGAACAAGAAATACTGATGAAGATAGTGTTACAGTCACCAGACACGGAAAATCAAACAAAGGGTCTTTTGATGAAGTCAGCGTCAGTGGCATCTGACAAACAAGCCCGCAAGCAGATTTAGAAACAGATTATAATTTCTCCTTCTCAGTTTTGTTGTCAAAAAGACTCCACGGGTCTGCTGGCAAATAGAGTAGATGGTAAAGCTTATGAAGGGCCTATGGGAGACCAGGAAAGAGGCAGGGAGGTGGGAGAGAGTGGGCAGAGAGACAGTAAGATTTTGACAGGACGATGAATTGCATCCAAATAAATAGGATTTAATAACAGAGTATGAGAAGACAAAGTCCTCATTTTCACCTGTCCTTAGATTTGCAAACACAGATATTTTCTTTAGAGAGGAAACCACAGTATTTATGATTGGTTCATATTTCACACCTTTATTCATACATATCCTGTAATGTAAAAGGCCTATTTCTTATTACATAGGAAATGCTAAATGCACTGGGGATTCACAGAAAAGCTCAAAGCTTTTCTAGGAGAAGTTCACATAAGTAGTTGGTCACAGGAGTACAGCCTAAAACACAAAGCCTTCTTTCTGACTCTGCAGAAATGAAGTACTGACATGTGAAACCTGCTGAGAGTTTCATCTGTTTTTACTCTGAAAGCCTCATTCTTTTTGTCTAAGTATGTGCATGCACACATCAAGCTCTTAAAGATGCTAGCTAACACTGACATTCCCAGCACTGGGTAGAGAATGCAGCAGCGCCCCCTAGTGCTTTCTGTATCCATTTACAGTCCAGGAATGTATTAAGCGATCAGACACTTCCAATTCTCATCCCCAGACTGACAGAACACTCAAACACCAAAACTTGGATTTGTTATTATGATAATTGCTAACCCAAACTCAAACAATGTGCTGCTGCTGCTGCTGCTGCTAAGTCGCTTCAGTCGTGTCCGACTCTGTGCAACCCCACAGACGGCAGCCCACTGGGCTCCGCCATCCCCGGGATTCTCCAGGCAAGAACACTGGAGTAGGTTGCCATTTCCTTCTCCAATGCATGAAAGTGAAAAGTGAAAGTGAAATCGCTCAGCTGTGTATGACTCAGCGACCCCATGGACTGCAGCCTACCAGGCTCCTCCATCCATGGGAGTTTCCAGGCAAGAGTACTGGAGTGGGATGCCATTGCCTTCTCCGCAAGCAATATGAAGTTTTATTAAAAGGAAAAATGAAGGCAAATCAGAAATAGGAACTTTCGGTCAAACCTTTTAGTTAGCAATTTTTACAGTTATGATGCAGATCAATGCAATGTTACTTGAACATATAAAAAGTAATACTTGCAATATAGGAACAACATATATCTATGCATTATCAGGTGAAGGTGAGTTGGCTTTCAAAAAATGGGTCCCTGGTGCTAGGATAAGGGGGGCTGACTAATTTGATTCTTGTTCTAGATAATCTGATACATTGAGTTCCTATATATCAGATTTAAATTTATTACAGAGTAAATCAGTAGAGTAGAGAAGGAAACCCACTCCAGTATTCTTGTCTGGAGACTCTCATGGAACCTGGCAGGTTACAGTCCATGGGTTTGCAACAGTCAGACACTACTTAACGACTAAACCACCCCCGCCACCACCAAATCAGTAGAGAAGACCAAGTTTTCCCCTTCTTGTCACATAGCCAGTTAACATTACATCTTCCAATATTTTTTAATAATGAGGCCTCCTGGTAGATTTAAAAATGCTGTTCTCACATTTCCCTTCTTGTACTTTTTCCTTATTTAGTTCAGTTCAGTGGCTCAGTCGACTCTTTGCGACCCCATGAATTACAGCACACCAGGCCTCCCTGTCCATCACCAACTCCCAGACTTCACCCAAATTCATGTCCATCAAGTCGGTGATGCCATCCAGCCATCACATCCTCTGTTGTACCCTTCTCCTCCTGCTGGCAATCCCTCCCAGCATCAGGGTCTTTTCCAATGAGTCAACTCTTTGCATGAGATGGCCAAAGTATTGGAGTTGCAGCTTCAGCATCAGTCCTTCCAATGAACACCCAGGACTGATCTCCTTTAGGATGGACTGGTTGAATCTCCTTGCAGTCCAAGGGACTCTCAAGAGTCTTCTCCAACACCACAGTTCAAAAGCATCAATTCTTCAGCGCTTGGCTTTCTTCACAGTCCAACTCTCACATCCATACATGATCACTGGAAAAACCATAGCCTTGACTAGACGGACCTTTGTTGGCAAAGTAATATCTCTGCTTCTCAATATACTATCTAGGTTGGTCTTAACTCTCCTTCCAAGGAGTAAGCGTCTTTTAATTTCTTTCCTTATTAGAAGTCTGTTAATCAGCATGTCAACTGTAGGTCCACAATTATGGCTTTTTAAGATCTTAGTAAAAAAAAAAAAAAGCTGACTGCCTTTCAAGAAATGTTCATGTCTACATAATAATGATATTAATGACAATAACTAACATAGTAGTTACTAGTCATATCTGACTCTTTGTGACCTACCAGGCTCCTCTGTCCATGGAATTCTCCTGGCATGAATACTGGAGTGGGTTGCCATTCCCTTCTCCATGAGATATTCCCGACCCAGGGATTGAAGTCCGGTCTTCTGCGAGGAGTTTTACAGAAATGATCTCATAACAAACCAGTGAGGTGGGCATATGCTTCCGTGTTTTATGGAAGAGGAAGGAAACTGAGTCTAAAGCCACACAGCTGACGGGGGGTGGCTGCAGAGAGATTTAAACCCAGAAAGTCTGACTATGGCTCCTGCCCTGAATCACTCCAGGGTATGTTTTCTCGCAAATGCAGTGGTCGAACTAGAATCGAGAGAGGAAGGTGATACCGATGGGTGGGCACATAAACTGGCATGTACTTTTGTGGCCAAGGACCCAAGATGGGAATGGTGGGGTGTTTGAGAATTTGTGTATACACACTGACCTTGACGAGCAGGTTCATTACGTAGTACTGGTGCTTGCCCCATTCTACCACCTCTGAACTATAGCTGAGACCACCCACCCCGTCACAACACTCTGCTGAGATCAGAGTCTCTGCTGAGGTTACTTAATGTGAGACTTAGGAGAAAGTTATTCAAGGGGAGATCGCTGTAGAATTTAGAGGCTGCTCTTACCAGTTAGCATTTTTTAAAAAGCATAAAATCCAGGTAAAAAGAAAATATTGAACAATAGTTCAAGGAACAAGAGACCAGCTAAACCCATGCTGAAAGTGCTGGAGCCTTGACTCCAGAGAAGCTCGTGGCCCCTGGAAACAGTGTTTTCTCTCAGTGTACTACATAGCGACCTGAGATGACGGCCCAAATCATTGAGGCCACACTTGATTTTTTTTCTGTGTAAGCCTCGTCTGTTCTTGGAGACAAGGCCGTTCCTGTAATAATGGAGAATGTCCGAGTTTTAGCCCTGACTTCACACAAGAAATAAAGGCTCAATTTTTTATACTATCTTTGATAAAATCAGAAAACTAGTTTTATTTTCTTTTTCTTTCTTGTCATTTATTACTACACTAATGGTTGGTTAGTTCTACCAGTAAAATCATCAAAAGCTGTATAAAGGAAAAGTGAGTCATATCCATCTACTTGGTTTTCATTATTCCCAGACCCGTGCAAGATGTTTTGCCTTATAAATAAATGCCTTGTACATATTGTTCTGCCTTAGTCAAAGCACTGGTGCTGTTGTTTAGTTGTTCTGTGTGGCTCTTTTGTGACCCCATGGACAGTAGCCTGCCAGGTTCCTCTGTCCATGGGACTTCCCAGGCAAGGATACTGGAGAGGGTTGCCATTGCCTCCTTCAGGGGATCTTCCTGACTCAGGAACCAAATTTACGTCTTCTGCAATGGCAGGTGAATTCTTTACTGTTGAGCCACCAGGGAAGCCATTTTGCATTTTGTTTGACATTGCAAGATAACTTGCAAAAATGTGTAAGACCGACCATTTCCTAATATTCTTAACTGTAATGAATACTTTTACTCCTTAAATGTTATCAATGTGACGAATTTTAAAATATCTCATTTTCAATTTGTGTTTATTCTATGATGAGTAAATAAGATTGAATATGTTCTTGCCTACAGTCTATTTGAATTTCACATCTATATTCTTTGTCTGTTTTTCTATTGGGTTATATATCTTTTTAAAAAAATTCTAAATATTATTTCAGCCCTTTGTTTTTCATATCCAGTGAACCTTTCCTCCAGTCTCTCAATTTTTTCTTTCTATAACATCTTTTGCTGCTGCTGCTGCTAAGTCGCTTCAGTCGTGTCTGACTCTGTGTGACCCCATAGATGGCAGCCCACCAGGCTCCCCCATCCCTGGGATTCTGTAGGCAATAATACTGGAGTGGGTTGCCATTTCCTTCTCCAGTCCATGAAAGTGAAAAGTCAAAGTGAAGTCGCTCAGTCGTGTCGGACTCTTAGCGACCCCATGGACTGCAGCCTACCGTGCTCCTCCATCCATGGGATTTTCCAGGCAAGAGTACTGGAGTGGGGTGCCATTGCCTTCTTACCACCCAATTTAAAAAGTTACACGCTTTAATGTATCTTTTTCTTTGGGTCTCATGGTTGCCTGTCTTACTAGGAAAGTTTTTCTAACATTTCCATTATTTCATATATTTTATTTATAACTTTAACTGATCCGGAATTCATTTTGTAAAACAGATTGATATTTAATTTTCTTCTTTGTTATTTTGGTTTGTTTTCTTCTATGCTGGATACTCAAGTATGCTATCCAATTTTTTGTTTAGCTTAACCAAATTTTCTCACTAGATTTAAATGCTATCTTTGTCAAATGTAATTTCTTACATTTCTTTGTATCTATTTCCAGACATTTACTGTGCAGCACTATATCTGTGTATAGGTCTTTGCTGGTTCCATTCTGTTTGATTTTCGGTAGCTTATAGAAACATTTGAATCCAGTAAGTTTCCCCTGCTGTTCTCCCATCAATTTTTTGGCTCTTCTCACATTCTTTTTCTTCTATGTGAATCTTGAAATTATTTTATACAGTCTTTTCCCATCAGCAAGCAAAAGCCCACTGATGGTCTACTAGAAAATGAATTCAATTAGGCAAAATTTTTAAAAGGATAAGCAGTTACAAAATGTCCCACCATAGAGGAATGCCCATTGTTAGTAACTTGTGATTTCTGTCTGGAAGAAATTATTCCCAGACCCGTGCAAGATGTTTTGCCTTATAAATAAATGCCTTGTACATATTGTTCTGCCTTAGTCAAAGCACTGGTGCTGTTGTTTAGTTGTTCTGTGTGGCTCTTTTGTGACCCCATGGACAGTAGCCTGCCAGGTTCCTCTGTCCATGGGACTTCCCAGGCAAGGATACTGGAGAGGGTTGCCATTGCCTCCTTCAGGGGATCTTCCTGACTCAGGAACCAAATTTACGTCTTCTGCAATGGCAGGTGAATTCTTTACTGTTGAGCCACCAGGGAAGCCATTTTGCATTTTGTTTGACATTGCAAGATAACTTGCAAAAATGTGTAAGACCGACCATTTCCTAATATTCTTAACTGTAATGAATACTTTTACTCCTTAAATGTTATCAATGTGACGAATTTTAAAATATCTCATTTTCAATTTGTGTTTATTCTATGATGAATAAATAAGATTGAATATGTTCTTGCCTACAGTCTATTTGAATTTCACATCTATATTCTTTGTCTGTTTTTCTATTGGGTTATATATCTTTTTAAAAAAATTCTAAATATTATTTCAGCCCTTTGTTTTTCATATCCAGTGAACCTTTCCTCCAGTCTCTCAATTTTTTCTTTCTATAACATCTTTTGCTGCTGCTGCTGCTAAGTCGCTTCAGTCGTGTCTGACTCTGTGTGACCCCATAGATGGCAGCCCACCAGGCTCCCCCATCCCTGGGATTCTGTAGGCAATAATACTGGAGTGGGTTGCCATTTCCTTCTCCAGTCCATGAAAGTGAAAAGTCAAAGTGAAGTCGCTCAGTCGTGTCGGACTCTCAGCGACCCCATGGACTGCAGCCTACCGTGCTCCTCCATCCATGGGATTTTCCAGGCAAGAGTACTGGAGTGGGGTGCCATTGCCTTCTTACCACCCAATTTAAAAAGTTACACGCTTTAATGTATCTTTTTCTTTGGGTCTCATGGTTGCCTGTCTTACTAGGAAAGTTTTTCTAACATTTCCATTATTTCATATATTTTATTTATAACTTTAACTGATCCGGAATTCATTTTGTAAAACAGATTGATATTTAATTTTCTTCTTTGTTATTTTGGTTTGTTTTCTTCTATGCTGGATACTCAAGTATGCTATCCAATTTTTTGTTTAGCTTAACCAAATTTTCTCACTAGATTTAAATGCTATCTTTGTCAAATGTAATTTCTTACATTTCTTTGTATCTATTTCCAGACATTTACTGTGCAGCACTATATCCGTGTATAGGTCTTTGCTGGTTCCATTCTGTTTGATTTTCAGTAGCTTATAGAAACATTTGAATCCAGTAAGTTTCCCCTGCTGTTCTCCCATCAATTTTTTGGCTCTTCTCACATTCTTTTTCTTCTATGTGAATCTTGAAATTATTTTATACAGTCTTTTCCCATCAGCAAGCAAAAGCCCACTGATGGTCTACTAGAAAATGAATTCAATTAGGCAAAATTTTTAAAAGGATAAGCAGTTACAAAATGTCCCACCATAGAGGAATGCCCATTGTTAGTAACTTGTGATTTCTGTCTGGAAGATAGATTTTTTTTTTTCCACACTCTGGAGTTTAAAAAGTCATTAGGAAATGCCGAAATGTACATTCTTTCTCAGGATTCAATAACTCTCTCTAGTCTAGAGATTCAAAATGCTCTTTAGCTCAGGAAAATTGTTTTCTATTATCTCTGTCTTCTAGCCTCATTTTTTCAACCCAGAATTTTTCTGATCTCATGTTATGCCTCTGAATATGTCCTCCAAGTCTCGTGTTTTCTCACGACTTTAATTTCCTTAGGCCTCACTCCAGATTGGGCTATTTCTGCCTTTTGATCCTTTACATAACACATTCAGTTTTCAGCCCAAATCATTCTCCCATTCAGGTTATGTAGTAATTATTTTAGTTTTAGAGTTTAATTTGGTGCCCAGATGACATCCTCCCCACACTTCCCTGTCATTTTGACTAGGGTTCTCTCCTGTGTCTCTCATCAGTTGCGCTTGGTTGAGACCTGCTGTTCTCAGATGGGTCCATGCTCTCAAGATCACATTTCTCTTCAGTGAGTCATGTTCTCTCCTGACTGGGATTCTGTATTCCTTTAGGACTCACAGAGCTCAGGTTTTTAAAGCCTCTTGCGCAGTGGCAAACCAGCCAGGGGTGGCAGACAAGAGTTTCTCCCATTACTATTTAACAGTAAATTAGTTCATAAACTGTTAGTCCTTTGAGGAGTGACACATAGAATTGCCACTCTGCTCCCCAGCCTCCCCAGGATAGGCACCCCCCTTTTTCATTCACAAGGCCTGGCAACGCTTTCACCTTCTTGCCGGAGGCACCTCTGATCTTACCAACCAGGTGACGTGGAGTAACTGGGTAGGTGGGCAGGGGAGGTTTGCAGGGACGGGATCCCTAGGGTTCAGAAGGTACTGTAGTTTCTAAGTTTGGGTCTTTGCTTTGCCTTGGAAAACAGCAGTCTTTGCTTCAGGCTCCCATTGGCCACTAGGAATAAGTATTCTTTACCTGCCTAGTCCTTGGGGAACCCAAGAGAACCACAGCCTCATAGGTATCCTGCAGGCCCTCCTGAAAAGGGAGGCAGGAAGAAGCGTTCATCATTTTCTCCCATGAGCCATTATTAGATTTGAACAGAGCCAACAGTACACATTTGCTGCTGTCAGTTACCTTCCATGCACAGAGTATCAGAGTGAGAATTGATGTTGGTTAAGCTGGGGACATTTTTCTACTTCACCACTATTTCATACTTCTGAACAGAGGGACTGGAGATTGGGTAAGAAGCACTGGGTTGTCCAAAAAGTTCATTCAGGTTTTTCCATAAGATGTGAAAGAAACACCTAAATGAACTTTTTGGTCAACCCACTATTTAATGTAGATAAATATGGGTATACCATTTTACGAGCTTCCCTGGTGGCTCAGATGGTAAAGAATCCGCCTGCAATGTCGGAGACCTGGGTTCGATCCCTGGGTTGGGAAGATCCTCTGGAGAAGGGCGTGGCAACCTGCTCCAGTATTCTTGCCTGGAGAATCCCCGTGGACAGAGGAGCCTGGCGGACTACAGTCCATGGGGCTGCAAAGAGTCGGACACGACTGAGCAACTAAGCACAACAGCACATGCCGTTTTACTTGTGGAAAGCATGTATCTTTGAGAAGCCTCACAGTATATGATCCCATCAGGGACAATATCAGGGATTTCAAACAGCTCAGCAACTTCCCCTGAGAGAATCCCTTCCCTGACCTTCACTCACAACCTCGTCAATCACTGAGTCCAGGCCAACCTCTCTGGCCTGAACTATTCCTTCCAAAGAATATTTCAGTCTAATAGTTTCTGAGGCATGCCTTTTGGTTTGGCTTTTGGTGAAGGTAATATGAGGAGCCTTGAGATCCATGCATCCTTAGGGTTTTCAAGAAATATCATGTTTGATTATTCTTGATTCACAGTGCCTTAGCAATATCACATAACAATTTCCACTAAATGTGAAATCTTCTAACTAGGCATGAAACATTAGCAGTAGTCCAAAGTAGCCTAAACTCTTTAAAACAAAACAAAACAAAACACTTTAACACGTTAAAAAAGAATATAAAGCAAATATGGCAAAAAAAATTGCACTGGTTAAATTCAGGTTTGGTCACATTGGTGTTTATAATGCCTCTCTCTATTCTCTTCTGCAGGTTTGAAGTATTCTGTTTCAAATTCAAAAGACTCTTCATGATGGAAATGATAACTCTCAGCAGATTTAGTGCAAACCGAGAATCAAACAGGTAAAAATGCATTTATAAGCTGTTAATTTCCACTTGGAGATTCTAGAATGTGACTTTGTGATGGGAGCAAAGAGAAAGTCTTTTTACGGTGTTCTCCTGCCTATACTCCAGCAAATTTTTATTTCTTGCTGAGCACTCACTCTTTTGACCTCAGGGTTAATGGAACAACCACTTAGCTGGGTTCCCTGTTCCATGTCTGAAGACGAAGGAGGTAAGTAAGGCTCTCGACCACAACACACATTTCCTTGCCTAACAGTCTCCTGTCCTTACAATAGCCAAGCTCCTTCTCCACAGTTTCATTCTTTCTCAGTTCATGTAGAAGTATGCAAAACTGGATGATGTCAATGCTCAGACTGTGTACACAAAGGGGGCACAGCCATGATTTTTCCTCACTGTGTCCCACTGTACTGTACTTTCTTTGTTCAGATATTGGAATCATACAGCCATGCAGGAAAAAAACACAGACACAGAACACACTGTCAACCTATCTTTCAATTAGAGTGAGGGTGATAGATACTCAAAAAGAGAGAGAAAGAAGAGAAACTGCAGGGGAGAGAGAGAGAGAAGGAATAGGAATCTCTTTAGTGACAAGGCACACAGACCAAAGCAGGGTTAGGGGACCCCCTAATGGAGGACGTTTTTGCTGCAGCTCAGGAATATAACAGAATGTTAAAAGAGTCCAGGTCCTGCAGCAGCTCTGAAATCTTCTGGCTCTGATATTTATATCTTACTGCTTCATTTTCTTTTCTTTCTTTCTTTGAGTTAAATTGCCACTAGTTCCTTTTTTTTATGTACTAAAAGTCACCACATTTGGGAACTCAAGACATTATATGATGTTCAGACTTAGCATTTCTGAACATATGATAGAATCATGATTTGGAAACCACACTAAGGATCCTGAACTGGTTGGATACACCCTGGTTAATAGGTCCCTATGCAACAGGCTGGAAGAGCCAGGGTGGGAAGCCAGGCTTTTTACATACTCCACAATCTATGGTCCAGCATTGCTGATTCCACCTGCCACTGCTTTCAGAAAGAAGGGACGGGGTACATGCCAGCCCCCACCCTCTCAGATATTAGAATTACAGGTTCCGTGTTACACTACTATCCATAGCGGGCACTGTGAGTGCTCAGATTTACTACTTTTGAAAATATTGAAATTACAGTATCTAGAGAATTTTCAAAGTTGCAGCTCTCAAATTATAAGACAGTTGACTTTGGAATATCTTTCCCTGTCAATGGGAAAGGAAAATAAAATTACTACCTCATCTGACAGGTCAAGTTACTCTTCTGGACAAATTCTCCATCCCCCTCCTTATTAGTATAAAATGTTAATTCCTTAGCACACCAGCAAGCCCCTTCCGCAAGGCCCTCTTTCTTCCATCGTGCCTAGTGCCTCCCTCCATCCCTCCCTCTCTCTCCTTGCCCTGGCTTCCTCACCATCTGTGCTGTTCATCCTCACGGTTCCTTCCCTCTTTCTTCAGGCCTCTGCTCAGTTATCACCTTACCAGGGAGAACTTCCCAGGCCACCGAGTCGAAACTATCATCTGCCATCACGGCCTGAACTTAACTTGCTCAGTTTCTACTTGAGCAGCTGTTGCTGCTGCTAAGTTGCTTCAGTTGTGTCTGACTCTGTGCGACCCCATAGACGGCATCCCACCAGGCTCTGCCGTCCCCGGGATTCTCCAGGCGAGAACATTGGAGTGGGTTGCCATTGCCTTCTCCAATGCACTTGAGCACTTCCCACCAAAAGAGCTTCAGAGGTTTCCTTCTCTTATCTGTGCTTTCTGCCAAGGTAAACTCCTCGTGTGTTCCCAACCCCTAGAACGCCAGCACTCATAGGTATTCGTTCAAGAAGTGAGTGAAATATTGTTGGAGAAAATGAATAAATGACACTTTCTTCCTGTTTCTTCAAATCTTAAGCCAACAGGATAATTATTACATCCCACTTCTCAGTAGGGCACTCTAATGCATTTGATAAATGTCATAGATGGCAACAAACTGTTAATACTATTGTTTCTAATACTATTACTAGTTACTGTGAATATTAGAACATGGGGATAATGATATTATGCTTCATTACTTGAGAAGAAAATGCTACACAATTCAGCTCCTGTCTGCAGCACTCTCCATTCTTTGCATATGTTAACAGCCATTCTCGAACTTTTTGCTGTCTTTTATCTCTTTGGGAATCTGGTTGAATCTGATTGGATCCTAAATGCAGAAAAACCTAAATTCTCTAGAAAATTGACAGGTTTATAAACCCTCCTAAGTGTCACCATAGCATAGGTTAAATGTTTCTGTTACTGAGCTCTAGAAAGAGGTAGGTGTCTTGCAGTTATTAATTTGAAAGTCTTCTCTCCACATCAGTATATGCTTTAAATAGGATGTACTGAATTATTCATTTTTGGGAGATACATAGTTTACCTTAATATGGGCTGATGGTGGCAATAGTGGCGTTAGAAGTGGTTAATGTGTGTATGAGTGTAAGTGTATGTATTCCCCTAGGACTCACATATTAAAACATATTAAAAAGTAGTGGAGAAATCTTGGTTTGTGCATCAGTTATGTTGCTTTGCAGCCATTAGACTGCAGGTATGTAATTTAATTTCTTTCTGACTCATTTTTCTTACCTTTAAAGGGAGGGAAAGAGCATATACCTTAGAGCACTGTTATAAAAATTAAAGAAGAAAACATAAGTAAAGTCTCTTTGGTTCTATGTACCTGACATACATAAGCACAGAGCAAATAACTATTATAATCCTGCTTCAGTTCAGTCATTCAGTCATATCAACCTCTCTGCAGCACACCAGGCCTCCCTGTCCATCACCAATTCCCAGAGTTCACTCAGACTCACATCCATTGAGTCAGTGATGCCATCCAGCCATCTCATCCTCGGTCATCCTCTTCTCCTCCTGCCCCTAATCCCTCCCAGCATCAGAGCCTTTTCCAACTGAGTCAACTCTTCACATGAGGTGGCCAAAGTACTGGAGTTTCAGCTTCAGCATCATTCCTTCCAAAGAAATCCCAGGGCTGATCTCCTTCAGAATGGACTGGTTGGATATCCTTGCAGGCCAAGGGACTCTCAAGAGTCTTCTCCAACACCACAGTTCAAAAGCATCAATTCTTCGGTCCTCAGCTTTATTCACAGTCAAACTCTCACATCCATACATGACCACTGGAAAAACCATAGCCTTGACTAGACGGACCTTAGTCAGCAAAGTAATGTCTCTGCTTTTCAATATGCTATCTAGGTTGGTCGTAACTTTTCTTCCAAGGAGTAAGTGTCTTCTAATTTCATGGCTGTAGTCACCATCTGCAGTAATTTTGGAGCCCCTAAAATAAAGTCTGACACTGTTTCCACTGTTTTCAGCTGATCTCCTTCAGAATGGACTGGTTGGATATCCTTGCAGGCCAAGGGACTCTCAAGAGTCTTCTCCAACACCACAGTTCAAAAGCATCAATTCTTCGGTCCTCAGCTTTATTCACAGTCAAACTCTCACATCCATACATGACCACTGGAAAAACCATAGCCTTGACTAGACGGACCTTAGTCAGCAAAGTAATGTCTCTGCTTTTCAATATGCTATCTAGGTTGGTCGTAACTTTTCTTCCAAGGAGTAAGTGTCTTCTAATTTCATGGCTGTAGTCACCATCTGCAGTAATTTTGGAGCCCCTAAAATAAAGTCTGACACTGTTTCCACTGTTTTCCCATCTATGTCCCATGAAGTGATGGGACTGTATGCCATGATCTTCGTTTTCTGAATGTTGAGCTTTAAGCCAACTTTTTCACTCTTCTTTTTCACTTTTATCAAGAGACTTTTTAGTTTCTCTTCACTTTCTGCCATAAGGGTGGTGTCATCTGCATATGTGAGGTTATTGATATTTCTCTCAGCAATCTTGTTTCCAGCTTGTGTTTCTTCCAGTCTAGCGTTTCTCATGATGTACTCTGCATATAAGTTAAATAAGCAGGGTGACAATATATAGCCTTGACGTTCTCCTTTTCCTATTTGGATCCAGTCTGTTGTTCCATATCCAGTTCTAACTGTTGCTTCCTGCTTAGATACCATTTTTTCTTTTGTCTGATGTCCTCATCTCCTTTTTATTTGGGAACCCTTAGACCAACGTACAAGATGAACATATTTTAAAAATCATTTTGAGTTTCCACATCAAACTATACATTGGCCTTTCGATGACTTTTCTAAAAATAGAACTAATTCACAATTTATTGAAGTTCACACAGAATGAAAAATTAAATTACTGTTGGATTATAAGCAGACATTAACCCAATTTTTCTTCAAAATGGCAATATATTTGCTGCATACCATCAGTATCATCAAGCAAGAGTAGAAATTACATTACTCTAAATATACACCAGATGGCTCTAGGGTGACATGGTTATTACAAAAATAAGAGTCATGATTGTTTATAGTTCCCCAAGGGCAAAAATCTGTGTCTAATCTGTATCTGTAACCCACAGCAACCAATTGCGGGCTATAGGAGTGAAACGTATTTTAGTTTGTGGTAATAGCAACAATTTGCCATTCTTTTCAGAACTACAGTCTCCGCTAATTTGTCTAAAAAGATTTGAAGATTTCAAAGTAGATAAGAGAAATGGCGATACTGGATTTCTAAGATGGGGGTTAGTTGATGTCCAAGGATATGAAAGCAGTAAAACTGTATTTGTAGATGCTCAATTTGAAAGCTCAGAGTGGTAAATTATGCTGCTACTCAAGATGTGGGCTGAGTGAGAACATCAGAGCATATGTCTTTGCCCTTTTATCTTACTCTTTCAGTGAAAAAATTACGATAAATAATAATCATTTAAAGACAGCTGTGTGCTTACTTGTGCCAGGTACTGTTCTCGGTTCTGGGGACTCAATGGAGAAAAGAACAGATGTGTGTGCATACATGCTAAGTAGCCTCAGTCATGTTCAACTCTTTGCGACCCCATGGCCTGTAGCCCACCATGCTCCTCTGTCCATAGGATTCTCTAGGCTAGAATATTGGAGTGGGTTGCCATTCCTCCTCCACAGGATCTTTCTGACCTAGGGATCAAACCCATGTCTCTTGGGTTTCCTTCATTAGCAAGTGGGTTCTTTACCACTAGCACCACCTGGAAAGCAACATAATCTATCCTCATTTCCCTGCAGGGGAGGGAAAAAAGGATATCAGTGAGGAAAAATGAAGGCTTTGCTTTTTCATTTCCTTTAATGAAATTTTCTTTCCTTTAATCTGACTTTGTTGTTGTTTAGACACTAAGTCCTGCCTGATTCTTTGCAATCTCATGGACTGTAACCCACCCAGGCTCCTTTATCCATGGGATTTCCCAGGCAAGATTATTGGACTGGGTTGCCATTTTCTTCTCCAGGGGATTTTCTCGACCCAGGGATCAAGAAGATCCCTGGGATCAAATCCATGTCTTCTCCATTGGCAGGTGGATTCTTTACCACCGAGCTACCTAGGAAGCCCAATCTGACTTATAGTCATACATAAATACATATCAAAAATAAATGCTTTAAATAAGCAGACAAACCTTTCCTTTAAAATTCAACTAACCAATCAAACATTGGGTTCGGTCCTTTCCAAATACCTTTCGTTCTAAGTTTCCCCAAACCAATAAAATGATCACTTACTGAGTTGATCACTTACTAAATTTCTTTAACCTTCTAGCAAAAGGTAGGTACTATGGAGTTCATGAGCCTGATACTTTGGAATCAGGGGTTGGGGTCAATTTGGTTTCTTGGCTCTCAAGATGTGAATGAGCTGCTTATGTGATTACTATACCAGTTCTAGAAGAAACTGACACAGATGACTTAAAGCTGAGATGATAGGTCCTCATTCACTTCTACTCTGACCTCCCTACTGGGGCACCATTATATCCTGGCACATTTTTTTCTCATCCCCATCATTCCTGGCTTCCTAGTTTTCAGCTCTGGCTGTGCCTTCAGTGCTTGTATTGCTCAGTAAGGTAGCTGTCAGCCACATGTGGCTACCAAGAATTTGATATGTGAGGTCCAAATGCAAGTATGCTATTAAGTATAAAGCATACACTGGATGTCTAAGACTTCAACAAAAAATTATAAAATATCTCACTAACACTTTAAAATAATGATTCAATGTCAAAATAATAGTTTCAACATACTGGGTAAAATGAAAATCTATAACAGTTAATTTCATTCTTTCTTTTTAAAAACATTATCAACTGGAAAATTTTTAATTACATATGTGGCTTGCATTATATTTCCATTAAACAGTGATGTGCTAGGCTCCCTTAATGATCCTTTGGATTTCAGCTTTCCAGATGGTTTAAGAGTGGCTACCAAGAATTTGGTATGTGAGGTCCAAATGCAGGTATGCTATTAAGTATAAAGCATACACTGGATGTCTAAGACTTCAACAAAAAATTATAAAATATCTCACTAACACTTTAAAATAATGATTCAATGTCAAAATAATAGTTTCAACATACTGGGTAAAATGAAAATCTATAACAGTTAATTTCATTGTTTCTTTTTAAAAACATTATCAACTGGAAAATTTTTAATTACATATGTGGCTTGCATTATATTTCCATTAAACAGTGATGTGCTAGGCTCCCTTAATGATCCTTTGGATTTCAGCTTTCCAGATGGTTTAAGGATGTTTGCTTCCTTGATAGGAAGCAGGAAATTCACCAGATCTCCCCTTTTCAAGGTGGATCTTCCCACCTTGATGGTCAGGCTCTTTGCCAGATACAAGTACTCCATTTCAGAACTTCTAAATGAAATGCAAAGGAAAAGCAATATGCAGCATTGTTTTATCATAGATGTTTGTGACAATTGTATCTGATCCTATCATACCAGAAATGATGGGAGGCACTGCATAGACTACAAGAAAGCTGTGTAGGGCTCAGGAGCAGTCCCTGTCAGCAATGAGTTTCCAGGCAAATCGAAGCAGACAGGCATGATTCAATAGGCAGATGAGTTCCCTGGGTGATGTGGTCCTTACACAGCACCCCATTCATCACCCCAGCTTGTTTACATCAGAAAGTTACAAGAGACCACAGGGATTTAGAAATAAGAGAAAATCCAGATAGCTGGGGACATCAGGAAAAGTCTCATGAAAAAAGTGATAAATGACCTCATGCGTGAAGGCTGGAGTGGAAGAATGAAGGATCATGTATTGGGGGTAAAGAGGAAGAGGACAGTGAGGTGTAGAGAATGCTTGGGGAAGAATGAGTCACTGAGTTTGGCTGCAGCGGAGGAGCCAAAGGACTGGAGAGGAGTGGAAGTTGTGACTAAGAAGGTGGGGACACGGGATTCTGGGCTGGATTCTTAACGTGGTTGACAGTGGGAGCCGCCATAGCTATGCTTTAGGGAGAACAATCATGCTACAGTTGCAATGAAATGAGAGAGGCTGGAAGTGAAGAGATCAATTAGGAAAGTCTAAGAACAATCTATGCCAGAGGTTGTCATTCACCCTTCTACGTTCCTGATGCACAGTGCCAGCTGATCATGGCATTCTTTCCCAGATGTAACCTCTGGACTGTTCTCAGTGGGGCTTTGGGAAACTATACACTTGCACATGGAAGAAAACTGGTTTTCTATGTTTTATTTAGCAAAAGGGTTATGACCCTTAATTAGGGTGGTAGCAATGTTGGCAGATGAGGAAAAATACAAAGTCATCTCAGAGATTGAATACATACACCTGGTATCTTATGAGAGAAGGGGAATGCAATTGTATTAAGCATTCTTATCATCTTTACAAGGATAACATTCGTGTCACCAATAGAAATAGAGCTGCCGCTGAAGACTGGTCT
>SJYC01096858.1:0-14097 GCA_006408675.1 Madoqua kirkii
ACTAAACCCTGACTCATCCTACACCCTCACACACACCCCTTCCCCTGCCAACACGTTTTTCTCCTAGATGTTCCCAGTTCTGTAAATGGCACCACCAGCCCACCTGACACCCAGTTGCTCAAGCCAGAAGTGTGGGAGTCATCCTCAGTTCCTTTCTTTTTCTCGCTCTCGCCCGTCATATCCAATCCTGCAGCAAGTCCTGTCCTTCCCATCTGTGAGAGATTTCTCAGATGTGTCCACTTCTCTCTATCAGCCTTGCTTCCAGCCTGTTTCAAGTAACTAATGCCTTTACAGGTCTCTGCAATTTTCCACACACTGGGCAGAGTGAAGTTTGAAAAATACTCATCAAGGTGTGTTATTCCTGTTCTCAACGGAGTTCAAGGACTTTTCAGGCTAAAGTTAAATCGCTGCGCCATGGCACCCCACTCTTCCTCTCACCAGCCACCCAGTGCCACTGGACTGTTCAACCTCCTGTGCCCTCCGCTCAGCTGGGCGTGCTATCTCCCTAGCATCTCCCATAGCTGGCCGCTTCTCAGCCTCTAGAGACTAACTGCTTCTCTTACCATCCCTTCCAAAAACATTTTCAAGAGTCGTTTACCCCTCATTGTTCCCTGTTCATTTTTTTTACAACAGTTTTCACATTTTACAATGCTTTATCTCCTTATTTGTTTGATGTTTGCCTCACCTTTAAATTTTTTGGAGCTTCTAGAGGGAAGACAATGAGCTTTTCTATTCACTGATACAAGCTCAGTGTCTAGAAAACTGCCTGATGTACCGCTGGTGCCCAACTTATTGAATGAATGAATAAGTAGGTAAATAAACTCTCTTTCAATTCTTAAAAGCACTATAGAAATACAGACTCATGGCATGAACCTAATTCTATGTAAATAAAGCATATGATAAATACATGTACATTAAAGACAATATTTATTAAAAATTTTACAGCAGTTTTCACATTTTATAATGCTTTATCTCCTTATTTGTTTGATGTTTGCCTCACCTTTAAATTTTTTGGAGCTTCTAGAGGGAAGACAATGAGCTTTTCTATTCACTGATACAAGCTCAGTGTCTAGAAAACTGCCTGATGTACCGCTGGTGCCCAACTTATTGAATGAATGAATAAGTAGGTAAATAAACTCTCTTTCAATTCTTAAAAGCACTATAGAAATACAGACTCATGGCATGAACCTAATTCTATGTAAATAAAGCATATGATAAATACATGTACATTAAAGACAATATTTATTAAAATGCTTATGGTTATTACCTTCTATTGATGGAGTTAGATTTTGTTTCTCATATTTCTATACTTTAAAATGTCTCTAGCATGAAGATTAGCTTCATGCTAGGAAAGAAATCTTATGTTGAACTATAGAAAACAGTGGATTCATGATAATAATATAAGGCACTTTCTGGGTAAGTGAATCTTTTTAGTGTGTGTTGCAATCTAAGGAGATTTTTGTTATTTTATTCTGTAAAATATATGGTTTCTTCAGTCTGAAGTTATTGCTTTAATTTTCGCACTAATTCGCTCTGTATTTGACAAACAGAAATCTTACAGTATTTCCTGGGATGAGAAATAGGGATGGTGATAATAAAGCCTGCCCTCCCTTTGTCTTTGGTGAACTATAAAATAGCGTAAAAGTTAGTTGTTATAATTCTCCTCTAGTCTAGTCTGTATGCTACCAAAACCTTTCGGAAGAGATGAAAATATTCTGCCTATAAATATCAATACAACAAAATATGAAAGCCGCTTGTCTCCACAGCCAATGTGGCTTTTCTATCAATGGCTATGTACACTCGAGCAAGACGCTATTTCTCTAAATAAAGATCTCCTGAAGGAAATGGCAACCCACTCCAGTACTCTTGCCTGAAGAATCCCATGGAGGGAGAGGAGCCTGGTAGGCTACAGTCCATAGGGTCGCAAAGAGTCGGACACGACTGAGCGATTTCACTTCACTTCACTTCACGCATCCCCCCAGTTATGTTAATAATCACTGCTATCATGTAAATTCAGAAACAAAGATTTTTGTGAGCCAAACTTTCTCTTTAGCAGGATGATTCAGAGTTGATATAGAAGGACTGTGAATGGATCATATCCTAGAGCTCTAACTATAAACATCTATTTCACCCAATTCATTCAATGAACAAATATTTAGTAAGTTACAGTTCTGTGCTAGGCACTTAACTGGGCCCTAGATACACAGCGGTGAACAAATGGACAGACATAATACCTTCGTGGAATCAACAAGATAACTGAGTAAATTACATGGAAGTGATGAATTGAGAACTATAAAAGAAGAAAAGGAAATGGAGAATTGCAGTCCAGGGTAAGAAGTTGCAATTTAAATATAGTAGCCAGAGACAGCCTTACCAAAAACCACTTACCAAAGATTTGCATTGCACAGGGAGCAAACTATGCAGATATCTAGTAAGAAACAGTCCTAGTAGAAGGGACAGCAAATATAAAGGACCCGGGAGAACATTTAGGAATAGCCAAGAAACCAGCCTGGCTTGAACACAGTGAGCAGGGAAGAAACAGAAGAAGAAAAAAAGGTCATGGAAGAGATAAGACAGCAGCTCCTATGGGGCCCTGAGGGCACTGTTTTGACTGTCTTTTCAGTTCAGTTCAGTCACTCAGTCTTGTCTGACTCTTTGAGACCCCATGATTCGCAGCACTTCACAGCATAAGAGGTATGCCTGGAATGAACCTCTACAACAGCATTACCACATGACAGTCTCATAATTATCTACTTTCCTGTCTTTGCTCTCCCAGTAAGATGGGAATCCACTGAAAGGAGAGCGTCTAATTTTTCTTAGACTCCACCATCTTGTTTAGAGCTTGACATAGTCGATAATAAATAACTGCTGAGTTAAAAATGGATAACAATGCATAGCATAAGTGTTTTGGGATGGATTAAAATAAATCAAGGGGAAAAAAGCAAATAAAAGAGATTAGAAAAGACGAGGGAAAATAGTCATTTGTGCTTTGAAGTATGTGTACGGTTTTGTTATGAAAAATTGGCAAGGTTAATTCTGGATACATCTTCTAGGTAAAGAGAACAATAGTGATGAAATCAAAGAAGCAGGAAAGGTGTGAAAGGAACAATGAGACATCAAATCAGGCTAGAATGGAATGCATACAAACAGAAATGCATTATAAATTTCTTGAGCCCTAGGCATTTCTGCATTTGTGGACCCCTTTCTCCACTGAAACACATGAAAAATTATTTTATAACTGTGTTGGTATAAAGGTAAATATTTGCAGCCTAGCATCATAATTAATATTCATTACTGTCATTACATTCATTTTTCTCTTCTGATTTTAAAGCACGTTAAAATTTAAACATTTTTCATGAACCGCCAAAAGCATCTCAGGCACTAAGCAGTATGAGTAAGTTGGCCCTAGGACAAATGGAGCAGGAGATAGACTTGCAAAGAGATTAAAACTGAAAAAGGAGACCCTCAAATGCTATACTAACCTCAAAAGAAGGCAAGTAAAGATTTAAGTAGGCAAGCGACTTTTTCTCATGACTAATGAGACAGTCATGAGAGAAAAGGATAGATATGAAAATATCTAGAAAGAGATGGAAAGTTCTGGAAATAAAAAGGACCAAGTAGGATATGCTTGCCATTATCCAGAAAAATGCAAAAGACCCTTGGCTGGTAGAGATTATGATGAACAGACAAGTTATAAAAGAAATAGAACCTCAAGAACTGAAGCCAGATTGAGTGGGGAGAGGAAGGGTAGAAGCTTCAGAAATGATTATCTTTTCAAACCAGAGTGACCACAAGAATGGCAAGTCCAAGAGAGGGAAGGTGAGAGGATTTGACGGAGACGTTCTGCTACAATGAATGGTACTATTAAACATACTAAATAAAAGGTTGCCTTAAAAATGACATCCCCTTTAGCTCTCTACTGCTAATTTGACCTCTCCACACTCTTTAATAAAAGGAATGCACAACTAAGGAAAACAGCTATGTGCCTAATATAAATCTTTACTCTCAAAATATAAACTTCACTATAAAATCAGCACCCATATATCTGGTGTAGCAGATAATTAGAAAAGGGGAGAAAGAAGATAAATCAGACATAAACAGAACCAAAACAGATGACTTCAGTTCTCAAAGACTGGTTATTTTAATGTATTCCTCAGGCAAGAATAAAGCATGATTAAGTATCTGGAAATTTTCACTAAACTATACAAAATAATTATTCTATATATGATAGTATTTAATTCTAACTGCCCAGGAGCCAAACTCATTTTTCTTCTTATTGGCATTAATTATCCTCAGCATTATTAAAAGTGTTTCCAAATGAAACAATATTTCTACCAAGCTAACAGTGTAAACATTCGATTAGGATAACTGAGGATCATCTGAATGGGTCATAGTTTAGCAATTTTTAATATTGTATAAAATATGCTTTTATTGTTTTCAAATACAAAGAATAATTCAAACTGTGCTGATAAGGAATTGCCTAGTAGAAACCATTAACAAAGTTATATCTATCTACTGAATAAACAAACACTTTTTGGAAATACTAAATTTTAAAAATGATTGTGTGTCTGTGTAAAAGTCTCTCAGTTGTGTCTGACCTTTTGTGATTCCATGGGCTGTAGCCTGCCAGGCTCCTCTGTCAATGGAATTCTCCAAGGAAGAATACGGGAGTAGGTTACCAGTTCCTTCTCAGGTATCTTTCCAAACCAGGGATCAAACCCAGGTCTCCTGCATTGCATGTAGATTCTTTACCATCTGAGCTACTTTTTGCAAATGCTAAATTTTAAAAATACTTAAACTCATTTAAAATATTTACTTATTTCCATTATGGAGACGCTTGTTAGGACAGGTAAAATTTTGTCTATTATAATTAAACACACATACACAAACACATATATAATGACCTAATGGGATCACCAGAAATGAAGTTTTATTTTATATCTCTGCTTCTTCTAAACTAAATTAACAACTTATTTGGGCTTTCCAGGTAAAGAATCAGCCTGCCAAGGCAAGAGACATAAGAGACTTGTATTCAACTGGGTCGGGAAGATCTCCCGGAGTAGGAAATGGCAACCTATTCCAGTATTCTTGCATCGAAAATTCCATGTACAGAGGAGCCTGATGAGGTAGAGTCCATGGGGTCATAAACAGTCCAACATGACTGAGCATACAGCAGATAGAGCAAAGTATCCTCTGCTTTTCAGCCAGGTCTATAGAAATTCAGTGCCTCGTATTTGTAGGAAGGTTTTGATTAGGCCACACTCACCATTTGGACCAGCCTGAAAGCAGGGAAAAAACCACAAATGGCTTTTATAACATCAAAACGTCACGAAGTCCATGGATTTAATCTTCCCTTGGAGCCTATCAGCTTTTCTCATAAGTTTACTTCTGATAAGCTTATTTTAGGTTTCCTATCCCAGAGAAGTTAGAAGCAGCAAATGAGTAATTTACAGGAACAGTTTCATTTGCTTTAAAAAGATCAGAAACTTTTCTAACTTTATATAGGAAGAGGTTCATAATAAGGTATTTGTAACAGTAAATAACCGGGAAAATAATCCCTTCCAAAAAAAAAATAAATTGCAGAACACCAATACAACAGAGTGCTATACATTTGTTAAAATACTTATACTGTGATACTCATATCATATATTGTAAAATGAAAAAGTAGGTTATAAGATTATACATATCATAAAACATCAACTCTATGTCAAGCCCAGTGGTAGGAATGTAACCATGCACGCACTTTACTGTCACCTATGGCATTAGTATTATAACAAATTATAGAAAACAGTATAGAAAAACCATATGCCAGTGAAGCAATGTTTGGAGGAATGGCCACTGTGTCCTTAGTAGCCTATTTTAGGGTAAGATCTGAAAAGTTTATATACACTACAGAGAATGATGTAATGAAGCCGGAGAATTTGAATTAAACATAAAAAGTACTTTGAAATCTGACAGTGTACGAGTCTACTCTAGATTTAAAATATTTTTCGCCACTAGTAACTTGTTTGATAAAAACAAATAATGCAGTTGTTTAGCTGAGTTGTTCTACCTGGTTTTTCATCAGTTTTGCTTTCTGGGAAGGGAAGAAGCTCCATCTCCCTTTGTCCCTTGATGGGAGCTCAGGTAAAGCTGCTGGGTGAAGCACTCTCCTTTCCCTTTGATGGCCCACACATTCAGTCATATGTAGAAGGGGCACACATAAACAGAAATGGAATAGGGAGTCATCTGAGTACAAGTGGTGATGGAATTTCAAGGGCTACCTATTCTCTTTTCAAAATGAGTTACTTCTATAAATAGAATACAAGGATATTTAAATATACACATGGGGCAAAGTTGGTAAATTTTAGAGTCAAGGAGTGAGTGGGGTATTCCTATATAGGTAGGCATGCCCACAAGCATTAAGAGCATTTGATTTTAACCAAAACTCATAGAAATCCAGGATAATATAATGTAGTGGAAGTATAATACATAAATAGTAGGAATATATATATATAATGTAGTGGAAAGTAGTTTACATAAATAAATCAATCTTGAGATTGCCATTTATCCAAATGTCATGTAATGAGCTCCTACTATGTGCTGTGTGTCTCATTGTATTTGATGCAATAAAATAATTATTTTTATTGAAACCCTGAGTATCAACACAAAAGATCAGTGTTGAGCAATTCTACTTAAGAGGGTAGGAACTTCCCTTTCCAACAATTTGGTAGACATCTGGTGGTCTGGACGGCAAAGAATCTGCCTGCAGTGTGGGAGACCTGGGTTCGATCCCTGCGTTTGGAGGATCCCGTGGCGGAGGACACAGCAACACATTCTAGTCTCCCCTGGAGAATCCCCATGGGCAGAGAGCCTGGCAGCCTACACAGCCCATGGGGTCGCAAAGAGTCAGACAGACTGAGCAATGAGCACAATGTTTAGTGATAACCTCCTAGTACAGTGAACCTGAAATATTTAGTGATACCCTCCTAGGACAGCAAACCTGAAGGCATTAGACAAATGTGTGTGTGTGTGTGTA
Source organism: Madoqua kirkii (assembly GCA_006408675.1). Taxonomy (NCBI): domain Eukaryota; kingdom Metazoa; phylum Chordata; class Mammalia; order Artiodactyla; family Bovidae; genus Madoqua; species Madoqua kirkii. Next base: position 7,019 of record SJYC01096858.1, read on the forward strand.
TATGTGTTATATTTGATACCTGGATCAGGAAGATCCCCTGGAGAAGGAAATGCCTGGAGAATCCCATGGACAGAGGAATCTGCCAGGCTGCAGTCCACAGTGTCCCACACGACTAAAGTGAATTAGCATGCACGCATCTATATATAAATCTTTTTTTTTTAATTGTTTGGCTGACCTGGCTTTAAAAAGAGGAATTTTCCAGAAACCAGAAACTTCAGAAAGCACAAAGGAGTAAGTGAGTTCTGAAATTGGTATTTATTATGTACGTATTATGGTATTATTATGTATGTATCATGCAAGAGCCATGAGGGTGTTTGTGTATTGATGTTACTGTTTGGTTTTTAAGCTATTCATTCTGGTAACTGAAGGCCAAGCCAGAGGCCCAAGGGAAATAAACTGAAGAACTGGAGAACCTCATGCAACTATGGACACCTAGAGTTTGCTTAACAAATGAACCAGGGAAAAAACCTGACTTCTGAGGAGTGTGTAGGGTATGCTTCAGTCTTATTCTCATCTCTGGAAGAGTCGAAAAATAAAAAAAAAAAAAAAGTAGGACACAGTTTTTAGTCACACTGATTTGGAACATGGCTTAGTAATACTTCTGTGGCTTAAAAAAAAATGAATACAAAAGAGTCCTGATAACCATAAGTTTGCTTTCCAACTTTGTGAGATATGCATAACTGAATCAAATTGCTGCATAGCTAAAACTAACACAACACTATAAATTAATACTGCTGCTAAGTCGCTTCAGTTGTGTCCGACTCTTCGTGACCCCATGGACTGCAGCCCACCAGGCTCCTCCGTCCCTGGGATTTTCCAGGCAAGAGTGGGCTGCCATTGCCTTCTCCAATAAATTAATACTATAGTCCACTACAAAATAAAAATTTTAAAACTAATTCAAAAAAGTAAAATTCTAAAACAAAACAAAACCAAAACAATAACAACAAAAAACACAAAAGAGTCCTGGGATGGCAATGCTCCCTGATGTGGAAGCAAATATACAACCACTGTGGAGGGATGTGCTTTAAAACTAGATTTCAAAAAATGCTCATGGATAAATTCAAAAGAAAATGAACACAGAGTGGAAAAAAATCACAGAAGTTATGAGGAAACAAACCACCATGAGTGAGAGTTGTCAGAAATAACATGTATAGCATTTAAGTTAGCTGTACTGCATATATTGGGTTTCCCAGGTGGCTCAGTGGTAAAGAATCCATGGCCTGCCAAGCAGGAGATGCAGGTTTGACCCCTGGGTCAGGAAGATCCCTGGAGAAGGAAAAGGCAACTTAGTCCACTATTCTTGTCTGGGAAATCCCATGGACAGAGGAGCCTGGTGGGCTACAGTTGGACATGATTTAGCAATTGAGCAGCAGCAGCAGCAGCACTGCATATATTATGATTTTCAGGCACAAATATAAAACAGATATGTTCAATATATTTAAAGGAATGAATAAAATTATTGAATGTATTAAGTAACAAGATACGTTCAGAATCGATCAAGCATATTTGAAAAATAGCCAAATAGAACTTCTAAAGAGTAAAGTATAAATATTTAAATAAAAAATTCAAATTACAGATTAAGGACCAGATTAGACATTGTTGAAGACAGGATTAATGAACTGAAATAAAGATAAATGTACATTAAACCAAAGGCTCAGAAAGAAATAAAAATCTGGTAAAAAAAAAAAAAGAAAAGAAAATGGAAAGCTCTGATCTATATATTCATAGTTCTTAAAGGAGACTATATAGATGTTGGCGAACAGGAAGATTTTGAAGCTACATTGCCTGAAAATTTTCCAGAATATATTTTAAAAATGAATCTTCAAATTTTGGAAGCTAAAAAGAAAAATCCCACAAAGAATGAATAAAAGTGAAATCTTCACACAGATACATCACAGAGAGATTTCAAAGAAACTATAACAAAGAGAAGACTTGAAAGCAGAGGGAAAAGACAGACTATTTTTAAAGGACTTAAAATTAAGCCAGCAGCTGTGTCCTCAATAGCCACATTGGGAGATAAAGCACATTATTGTAAATTTGGGAGGGGACAGAGAGAAAATAATTGTCAACCTACTTTCTCTACCAAGGAAAGTGATTTTTCAAAAATCAGAGTGAAATAAAGACCTCTTTAAGCAAATAAATAAGGAAAGTATTATTAGTAATTTCCTAGAAAGAGGAGAGCAAAAAAGTTGGCTTAAAACTCAACATTCAGAAAACTAAGATCATGGCATCTGGTCCCATCACTTCATGGGAAATAGATGGGGAAATAGTGACAGATTTTATTTTGGGGGGCTCCAAAATCACTGCAGATGGTGATTACAATCATGAAACTAAAAGATGCTTACTCCTTGGAAGAAAAGTTATGACCAACCTAGATAGCATATTGAAAAGCAGAGATGTTACTTTGCCAACAAAGGTCCATCTAGTCAAGGCTATGGTTTTTCCAGTGGTCATGTATGGATGTGAGAGTTGGACTGTGAAGAAAGCTGAGGGCTGAAGAATTGATGCTTTTGAACTGTGGTGTTGGAGAAGACTCTTGAGAGTCCCTTGGACTGCAAGGAGAACCAACGAGTCCATCCTAAAGGAGATCAGTCCTGGGTGTTCATTGGAAGGACTGATGCTGAAGCTGAAACTCCAATACTTTGGCCACCTGATGCAAAGAGTTGACTCATTGGAAAAGACCCTGATGCTGGGAGGGATTGGGGGCAGGAGGAAAAGGGGACAACAGAGGATGTGATGGCTGGATGGCATCACCGACTCGATGCACATGAGTTTGAGTGAACTCTATGTGTTGGTGTTGGACAGCGAGGCCTGGCATGCTGTGATTCACGGGGTCGCAAAGAGTCAGACACAACTGAGTGACTGGACTGAACTGAACTGATACATATTCAGTAGGCTTCCCTTGTGGCTCAGTTGATAAAGAATCTACCTGCAATGCAGGAGACCTGGGTTCGATCCCTGGGCTTGATCCCTGGGTTGGGAGGATCCCCTAGAGAAGGAAAAGGCTACCCACTCTAATATTGTGACCTGGTGAATACCAAAAAGTTGGCTTAAAACTCAACATTCAGAAAACTAAGATCATGGCATCTGGTCCCATCACTTCATGGGAAATAGATGGGGAAATAGTGACAGATTTTATTTTGGGGGGCTCCAAAATCACTGCAGATGGTGATTACAATCATGAAACTAAAAGATGCTTACTCCTTGGAAGAAAAGTTATGACCAACCTAGATAGCATATTGAAAAGCAGAGATGTTACTTTGCCAACAAAGGTCCATCTAGTCAAGGCTATGGTTTTTCCAGTGGTCATGTATGGATGTGAGAGTTGGACTGTGAAGAAAGCTGAGGGCTGAAGAATTGATGCTTTTGAACTGTGGTGTTGGAGAAGACTCTTGAGAGTCCCTTGGACTGCAAGGAGAACCAACGAGTCCATCCTAAAGGAGATCAGTCCTGGGTGTTCATTGGAAGGACTGATGCTGAAGCTGAAACTCCAATACTTTGGCCACCTGATGCAAAGAGTTGACTCATTGGAAAAGACCCTGATGCTGGGAGGGATTGGGGGCAGGAGGAAAAGGGGACAACAGAGGATGTGATGGCTGGATGGCATCACCGACTCGATGCACATGAGTTTGAGTGAACTCTATGTGTTGGTGTTGGACAGCGAGGCCTGGCATGCTGTGATTCACGGGGTCGCAAAGAGTCAGACACAACTGAGTGACTGGACTGAACTGAACTGATACATATTCAGTAGGCTTCCCTTGTGGCTCAGTTGATAAAGAATCTACCTGCAATGCAGGAGACCTGGGTTCGATCCCTGGGCTTGATCCCTGGGTTGGGAGGATCCCCTAGAGAAGGAAAAGGCTACCCACTCTAATATTGTGACCTGGTGAATACCATGGACTGTATAGCCCATGGGGCTGCAAAGTGTCAGACAGGACTGAGTAACTTTCACTTTCATAGATTTTTAATACATGAAATTATGACTATTTCATGAAAAAGGACAGTAAGCCTAGAATCAAGAAGAAAGAAGGAATGGCACACACACACACAAAAATGGTACATGAATAAACTGAAACACAGACTGTATTATATAATAATACTAACAATTAATTCATGGAGCAAAAATAAAATCAAAACAGAACTAAGATACTGGACAAAAGCAGTAAACAAATGGGGAGAGAGGTGGCTGGAGGAAAGGCATTCCGAATGGCCTTGTTTGTTAGATGATTAAAGTTATTAACTCTTGACCCTGTGAACTCAAATATACATGTTACATTTTCGAAGATAACTAAAAAAAAGGCTAGAGACTCTAAGTTCCAAACAGGAAAGAAAGACATAGAATTAAGCAGATAAGAAGATAAGAAGGCATGAAAAAAAATATAAAGTAACAGAAAAAAAATAGAAAATACAAATGAGTCAAAATGACAATAATAAAATAACAATAATATAAAAAGACTAAACTTATAAAAGATTGATCAGACTGGATAAAAGAAAAAGCAAAATATAAAATTAACTATATTCTCTATATGCTGCTAAGTCACTTCAGTCATGTCGTGTCCGACTCTGTGCGACCCCATAAATGGCAGCCCACCAGGCTCCCCCGTCCCTGGGATTCTCCAGGCAAGAACACTGGAGTGGGCTGCCATTTCCTTCTCCAATGATGCTCTATATGAGACACTTCTAAAAACAAGGAAACAAAATGTTGTAAGTTAAAGGTCAGTGTAATTTAACAAGAAAATACTAAAAATAAATTGTAGATAGCTATTTTAAAGGAAAATAAATATATTCAAAAGCAGAGACATTACTTTCCCGACTAAGGTCCATCTAGTCAAGGCTATGGTTTTTCCTGTGGTCATGTATGGATGTGAGAGTTGGACTGTGAAGAAAGCAGAGCGCTGAAGAAATGATGCTTTTGAACTGTGGTATTGGAGAAGACTCTTGAGAGTCCCTTGGATTGCAAGGAGATCCAACCAGTCCATTCTGAAGGAGATCAACCCTGGGATTTCTTTGGAAGGAATGATGCTAGAGCTGAAACTCCAATACTTTGGCCACCTCATGTGAAGAGCTGACTCATTGGAAAAGACTATGATGCTGGGAGGGATTGGGGGCAGGAGGAGAAGGGGACGATCAAGGATGAGATGGCTGGATGGCATCACCGACTCGATGGCCGTGAGTCTGAGTGAACTCCAAGAGATGATAATGGACAGGGAGGCCTCGTGTGCTGCGATTCATGGGGTTGCAAAGAGTCGGACACGACTGAGCGACTGAACTGAAACACACTTCAAGGCAACATTATTACTAGACGTAAAGAGGGTACAGGATACATATGTTTAATGATATAATGCTAAGCTTGTATGCATTTACTATTATGGCCTGCAAAGAAAAACTAAACATTTTAACCTTTTTTTAAATTGAAGGAATGATTAGTTTTATCATTAAAATTAAAGAACAGTCAATATATTTGTGACAGAAAAATTTTTACAATAAAAATTAGCAGTTAAATAGTATATATTTAACATCTAAAATTAATTTAAATGAAAAGCCTTTTTCAATGGTGATGTCAGATAAGTCGTGTATATGACTGTAAGAAAGGCACTGATATTTGGTAGGACTTGTATTTTCTATAGAGTTGGGCATGTTGGAAAAAATGAGAATAAACATATGTTATAAGATATGATCTTCAGCCTATGATTCAGTTTTGAACATGACTAAGTATAAGACAGCTGTAGCTGGAGAGATTTTTTTAATTTTTTTTTCACTTATACTAAGCAAGCATTTTGAAAATGTCGGGATTCAATTAAACTTTCTGACTTTTCATATTTCTTTGAAATGTACTTTTTTTCTCCCACAACAATAATAAAAGCTGATTATGATTTAAGTTGTTGGGTGCTAAAAAGAACTTCAAATTCAAGCCCTCAACAATTATTCCTCCTTGAAGTTGAGGGTCTCCACATGCTTTTCAGCACTGCGTGTCCTTAGGGTACAGGAGAGAAAAACAAGACTGCCCTGAGTCTAAATCAAACAGAAGCCTTTCTGTGGTGAAGAATCCAGCCATCAGTCGCATTTTCTGGAAAATCTCACTTTTCTGGTGAAGTCAGCATCCAACACTTCAAGGCAACATTATTACTAGACGTAAAGAGGGTACAGGATACATATGTTTAATGATATAATGCTAAGCTTGTATGCATTTACTATTATGGCCTGCAAAGAAAAACTAAACATTTTAACCTTTTTTTAAATTGAAGGAATGATTAGTTTTATCATTAAAATTAAAGAATAGTCAATATATTTGTGACAGAAAAATTTTTACAATAAAAATTAGCAGTTAAATAGTATATATTTAACATCTAAAATTAATTTAAATGAAAAGCCTTTTTCAATGGTGATGTCAGATAAGTCGTGTATATGACTGTAAGAAAGGCACTGATATTTGGTAGGACTTGTATTTTCTATAGAGTTGGGCATGTTGGAAAAAATGAGAATAAACATATGTTATAAGATATGATCTTCAGCCTATGATTCAGTTTTGAACATGACTAAGTATAAGACAGCTGTAGCTGGAGAGATTTTTTTAATTTTTTTTTCACTTATACTAAGCAAGCATTTTGAAAATGTCGGGATTCAATTAAACTTTCTGACTTTTCATATTTCTTTGAAATGTACTTTTTTTCTCCCACAACAATAATAAAAGCTGATTATGATTTAAGTTGTTGGGTGCTAAAAAGAACTTCAAATTCAAGCCCTCAACAATTATTCCTCCTTGAAGTTGAGGGTCTCCACATGCTTTTCAGCACTGCGTGTCCTTAGGGTACAGGAGAGAAAAACAAGACTGCCCTGAGTCTAAATCAAACAGAAGCCTTTCTGTGGTGAAGAATCCAGCCATCAGTCGCATTTTCTGGAAAATCTCACTTTTCTGGTGAAGTCAGCATCCATCCTGGCTAAGATCAAGAGGCACACAGGGCCCTTGGAATTAACACAAGAGCTGAGCGCATAGGAACCTAAACTACATTTTAACCAGCACAAGGCATGTCCACAGTGATCCACACATCTCCTCAGAGATGTAAGAATAGAGAGATGAG
>SJYC01096859.1:0-18891 GCA_006408675.1 Madoqua kirkii
GAGGCACACAGGGCCCTTGGAATTAACACAAGAGCTGAGCGCATAGGAACCTAAACTACATTTTAACCAGCACAAGGCATGTCCACAGTGATCCACACATCTCCTCAGAGATGTAAGAATTAGAGAGATGAGTTCCAGTGTTCTTGCCTGGAGAATCCCATGGACAGAGGAGCCTGGCAGGCTACAGTCCATGGGGGTTACAAGAGTCAGACACGACTTAGCGACTAAACCACCACCAATCTTTTAAAAGGAGCCCACAAGGCTCCTCTGTCCATGGGATTTCCCAGGCAAGAACACTGGAGCGGGTTGCCATGCCCTCCTCCAGGGCATTTTCCCGACTCAGGGAGCGAACCCACGTCTCCTGTATTGCAGATGGATTCTTCATCAGTGAGCCACCAGGGAAGCTCCAGGTAGGTGGGCGTGAGGGTAGTGCTACCTCTTCAGACTCAAGGAAGCATCTTCATGAGAGCACATACTCTGAGGAGCCACAGTGATCGTAGAAACAACCCATGAGCAAAACAACGAACTTCTCTGAATCTCAGTTTCCTCGTCCAAATTTCACAGGCTTGTTATGAAAAATACATGGTATAAAGATATAATATGAGAAAGCAATTTAATCACTATCATCACTTGGGGAGCTCAATGACTAATCTTTCTAACTGAAAACACAGACAACTTAACAAAAATACCTCTCAGGACAGTAGTAACTGACACCTCTCTCCTCCTTTAGGGCCCAGGTTAAATGATATTTCCTTGGAGAGTCTTCCCTGATTATCTACCTAGAGTAATTATCTGTAATTCTCTTCTTGGCCTTTTGTTTTCCTCATAGCCCTACCTCAACACTCACAGTCTAATGAGGTGGTGCTACCAATACTCCCATTTTACAGATGCAAAAGCTGAGTCCAAGGCAAGCTCAGGCCACACAGCAAGTAAGAGATAAAGCCAGGGGTGAACCCAGCCAGTGTGGCTCCAGCATCCTTGCTCTTAACTCCTATGCTCTAGGGTTTAATCTAGAATTTGAGTAAAAAAATGGAAACAAAACAAAACAAAACAAAAATATTGTCTGGATTCATCATTCATGAAGATGGAGTAGAAAGGAGTGGGAAAAGACTAATTGAGAAAGGAAAGGAACTTCTTGGAATAAAACAACAATTTTTTTTTTTAAGGAGAGCACGTAGGATGATCTTCTGAGGGTGTAAGTAAGCGCTGCTGCTGCGTGCCCAGATCAGCCTGGGGAAGTGCTGGCTTGTCTGGCTTCCCTGTTTTGGCTCAAGGGCTTACCTGTCAGAGTGAGCATGATGTTGCCGCCAACCTTCCAAATGTCATTGTGTATGCTTCCCTCGTGCTTAGGTTAAATTCTTCTCCTGCTAATACTCTTCTATGTTTTTCTTTTGGAGACATCTTGTGCAAGAGTGAAAGATTAGTTGTGATGAAAGCTGCCTGAACAACAGCTATAACCTGGAAGAATTTCTACTTCCAGCCCTACCTGTAAATTGCTTAAAATGAAATACTATATATGTCTACATTCCATGGAACGTTCCAATCTCAGATTAAAGCCAACCTTTTATTCCAAAACAGGACAAGCTTGAAAGCGTGCAAGGAGTCCTAAAAAGGAACAACAAAACTTGGATCTCACATTTTCACTGAGCACAAACCTAGTGGTTCTCTTTTTTTTTTTGATGTAGCTACCTTGAGGATCATTTAGAGACACACCATGATTCACGTAACCAATGGAATGCATGTGACAATGCATTTAAGTATGAATTACTACATGTAACCAGAAGCCATGGAATTCTAAGAGGCACTATCAGAGGACTTTACCATCAGTTCAGTTCAGTCGCTCAGTTGTGTCTGACTCTGCGACCCCATGAACTGCAGCATGCCAGGCCTCCCTCTCCATCACCAACTATAGGGGAGTACTCAAACTCATGTCCATCCAGTCAGTGATGCCATCCAGCCATTTCATCCTCTGTTGTCCCCTTCTCCTCCTGCCTTCAATCTTTCCCAGCATCAAGGTTTTTTCTAGTGAGTCAGTTCTTCACATCAGGTGGCCAAAGTATTGGAATTTCAGCTTTAGCATCAGTCTTTCCAATGAACATTCAGGACTGACTTCCTTCCTAGTTGGATCTTCTAAGTAGTCCAAGGGGCTCTAAGAGTCTTCTCCAACACCATAGTTCAAAAGCATTAATTCTCTGGCACCCAGCTTTCTTCAGAGTCCAACTCTCACATCCACACATGACTACTGGAAAAACCATAGCCTTGACTAGATGGACCTTTGTTGACAAAGTAATGTCTCTGCTTTTGAATATGTTATCTAGGTCGGTCATAGCTTTTCTTCCAAGGAGCAAGCATCTTTTAATTTCATGGCTGCAGTCACCATCTGCAGTGATTTTGGAGCCCCCCCCCATAAAGTCTGTCACTGTTCCCATTGTTTCCCCATCTATTTGCCATGAAATGATTGGACCGGATGCCATGATCTTAGTTTTCTGAATGTTGAGTTTTAAGCCAACTTTTTCACTTTCCTCTTTCACTTTCATCAAGAGGCTGTTTATTTCTTCTTCACTTTCTGCCATAAATGTGGCATCATCTGCATATCCAAGGTTACTGATACTTCTCCCAGCAATCTTGATTCCAGCCTGTGCTTCATCCAGTCCAGCATTTCTCATGATGTACTCTGCATATATAAGTTAAATAAGCAGGGTGACAATATGCAGCCTTGATGTATTCCTTTCCCTATTTGGAACCAGTTTGCTGTTCCATGTCCAGTTCTAACTGCTGCTTCTTGACCTGCATACAGATTTCTCAGGAGGGAGGTCAGGTCGTTTGGTATTCCCATTTCTTTAAGAATTTTCCAGTTTGTTGCAATCCACACAGTCAAAGGCTTTGGTATAGTCAATAAAGCAGAAGTAGATATTCTTCTAGATGATGTTTTTCTAGATGTTTTTCAATGATCCAACATATGCTGGCAAGTTGATCTTTGGTTCCTCTGCCTTTTCTAAATCCATCTTGAACATCTGGAAGTTCAGAGTTCACGTACTGTTGAAGTCTGGCTTGGAGGATTTTGAGCATTACTTTGCTATCATGTGAGATGAATGCAACTGTGCGGTAGTTTGAACATTTTTTGGCATTACCTTTCCTTGGGATTGGAATGAAAACTGACCTTTTCCAGTCCTGTGGCCACTGCTGAGTTTTCCAAATTTGCTGGCATATTGAGTGCAGCACTTTCACAGCAGCATCTTTTAGGATTTAAAATAGCTCAACTGGAATTCTACCACCTCCACTAGCTTTGTTCGTAGTGACCTTTCCTAAGGCCCACTTGACTTTGCATTCCAGGATGTCTGGCTCTAGGTGAGTGTTCCTGTCATCGTGGTTATCTAAGTGATGATCTTTTTTTGTATAGTTCTTCTGTGTATTCCTGCCACCTCTTCTTAATATCTTCTGCTTCTGTTAGGTCTATACCATTTCTGCCCTTTACTGAGCCCATTTTTGCATGAAATTGTTCCCTTGTTTTCTCTTATTGTCTTGAAAAGATCTCTAGTCTTTCCCATTCTGTTGTTTTCCTATATTTCTTTGCACTGATAACTGAGGAAGGCTTTATCTGTCCTTGCTATTCCTTGAAACTCTGCATTCCAATGGGTATATCCTTCCTTTTCTCCTTTGCCTTTAACGTCTCTCTTCTCAGCTATTTGTAAGGCCTCCTCAGACAACCATTTTGCCTTTATTCATTTCTTTTTCTTGGGGATGGTCTTGATCACTACCTCCTGTACGATTTCAGGAACTTCTGTTCATAGTTCTTCAGGCACTCTATCAGATCTAATCCCTTGAACCTATTTTTCACATCCAGTGTATGATGGTAAGGGATTTGATTTAGGTCATACCTGAATGGTCTAGTGGTTTTCCCTACTTTCTTCAATTTAAGTCTGAATTTGGCAATAAGGAGTTCATGATCTGAGCCACAGTCAGCTCCAAAGGCCTCCTCAGACAACCATTTTGCCTTTATTCATTTCTTTTTCTTGGGGATGGTCTTGATCACTACCTCCTGTACGATTTCAGGAACTTCTGTTCATAGTTCTTCAGGCACTCTATCAGATCTAATCCCTTGAACCTATTTTTCACATCCAGTGTATGATGGTAAGGGATTTGATTTAGGTCATACCTGAATGGTCTAGTGGTTTTCCCTACTTTCTTTAATTTAAGTCTGAATTTGGCAATAAGGTGTTCATGATCTGAGCACAGTCAGCTCCCAGTCTTGTTTTTGCTGACTGTATAGAGCTTCTCCATCTTTGGCTGCAAGGAATATAATCAATCTGATTTTGGTATTGACCATCTGGTGATATCCATGTATAGAATCTTCTCTTGTGTTGTTGAAAGAGGGTGTTTGCTATGACCCTCTTTTTTGCTGTTTTTGCTAGCTGTTTGCTATATTGGAAGACTGTGTTTGCTATGGAAGGGGGTATTTATATGACTTTTCCTTAGACCCTTTCTTAGTATGGGGCTTGAGACTGTAACTCTATTCTCGTGATGCAGTCTCCCAATCAGGAAGAAGAGCATTCATAATCTGAACTTTCAGTGAACTGACAAAACTTGCTTGAGGTGTCTCTCTTGCTCTTTTGACTGCTGTCCCATTTGTGAATCAGAATTCTCTGTGGAGATAGAAGGAGCCGGTCGCCCTGCACTCTGCAATTCAGACGCTCCCTCTGCAGGTTAGCTCTAGCATTTACAATAGCAGGGCCAATGGAACACACTGGGGCTGTCACACCAGAAACCTACTTGGTTGAAAGGCTCTAAGTCAAGTTAATAAACCATTAAAATATTCTACCTCCCCACCACAATAAATAAACCTCCATGACAACAAAATTGAAAAAGTGTAAAACTATGGTTTTTAATGATTGATAGTGGAACACCAAAGATGACTAATGTTCATTAGTACTGTGTATGTCCCAATTGTTGATGGGTCAGCAATGCTGAGATGAGTCATAAAATAAACACATACATAACTCATAGATATTATATGTGTATTGCATAAAATTTCATTTTACTGACAAAATTGAAAAAGTGTAAAACTATGGTTTTTAATGATTGATAGTGGAACACCAAAGATGACTAATGTTCATTAGTACTGTGTATGTCCCAATTGTTGATGGGTCAGCAATGCTGAGATGAGTCATAAAATAAACACATACATAACTCATAGATATTATATGTGTATTGCATAAAATTTCATTTTACTGGCTTCCATTTTTGTAAAATATATGATATTATGGTTAAGATTTTCACATAGATTTTCTTATATTGACAGTAATGCTAAATTAAATCATCTTTCTTGAGTCATGGTACTTCTTGTATTCATTTTATTAATTCAGATAAATTGTTTTCTACTGAGACAATAACTTGGAATTATCAATAAAATTCTTATTGTAAATTGAATTTTTAAAATGCCCCATTAGTTTTATATATTGCTTTAATGTTCAAACACTGTAATAAAATCAGATATGAGAAATTTTCATTTCGTGAAAAATATAAAAACAATTTCATCATTCAAACTGCCACACATTTTTAACTTCCATTATCTCCTAAAGCAGTATCTAGATCCATAAAGCATTTAGGTTCTCTTTCAAAATTTTCAATACTGAGTTATTATAAAGAAACCAAAGCCAGCAGTAAGTTTCTCAATTTAGAAAAATCTTACAGTTAAGACTACCCCTTGATTCACGGTAGCTAGAAAATAACGGTGACAGAAATTAGTTTCAGGACTACATAAACATAAATCCTTCACTTCAGAGTGTTCATCACATTTATTGGAGTGCCACTTTTGTTAAGCACCTTCCCAGTTTATTTTTATTTAGTAATATTGTTTTCTCAATAAAATATTTTAAATCCTTTATCAAATAAATTTTTTTAAAAAAAGGTGAAAAAGTAAAAGTGTTAGTCACTCAGTCATGCCCAGCTTTCTGCGAACAGACCCTACGGAGTGTAGTCTGTCAAGCTCCTCTGTCCATGGAATTTTCCAGCCAAGAATACTGGAGTGGGTAGCCATTCTCTTCTCCAGAGGATCTTCCCAACCCAGAGATTAAACCCAATCTCCCACACTGCAAGCATACTCTTTACTATCTGAGCCACCAGGAAAGTCCCAAAATATTTTAAGTCCTTTATCAAATGTAATAATAAATAAACTTTAACATTTTGCAGATTTTATAAAATAAAACTTTTACAAACATTATGAATATCAAGCAAGAGTTTACACTAAATTAATTCTGGATAGCATGCATTCAAAATTAGTTTCTGCAAAAGGTCATGATTCACTTTTTATTTATGCATTTTTAAGATGCCCAATAACTGTTCTAGTATGTCTTCTATAAATTTAATCTAAGTGTTTTGGTAACATTGAGCTGGCATTGCCAGGCATCGGGTGTAGTGGCTGTAATGTTAATTTTGATATTTGTTTCATCAAGACATTTTATATTTGGACAGATCTAAAAAAAAAAAACATGGTGCATGATCTCTGTATTATTCCAAAGGATATCATGGCTATGAGTACATTAGAATCTATACTTTCTGGTAACAAATTCACTAAGTAATTTTCAATCAGCTACTTGGAAATAAATCATACTTGACTTTGGAGCACTTTTTTATGATAATACATAGTATAATTGTGTTCAACATTATATTTCAAATAAAAAAGAAAAATTAAAATCTACTTTGGTGAACATGATTCTGGGTAGAATGGTGGACACAATAGAGACATATGGTTGTTAGAAAGAGAAGAAGAAAATGTAGGATGATAATTTGACCCTAAAAAACTGGCTTACAGTCAAGAGCTAACCATGTATCTTGTAATATAACCTAATACAGCAAATAAAAGCTGCAATTAAAATTCTTGGGAAGCAGATTCCATCATCTAGGTGTCCCAGGTACAATATCCTCTAACCTAGGTATCCCCACATGTACCTTGAAAACCTTTCAGTTCCTATAGAGACTAAAGGAAGACCGATTTACTCATTAGAGTTTTTTAAAATTTGGCAGATAATATCCTAAATTTCTAGCTATAGCTATGGAGAAACAGGAAATAAAAAAGAATATGGTTGTTAGAAAGAGAAGAAGAAAATGTAGGATGATAATTTGACCCTAAAAAACTGGCATACAGTCAAGAGCTAACATGTATCTTGTAATATAACCTAATACAGCAAATAAAAGCTGCAATTAAAATTCTTGGGAAGCAGATTCCATCATCTAGGTGTCCCAGGTACAATATCCTCTAACCTAGGTATCCCCACATGTACCTTGAAAACCTTTCAGTTCCTATAGAGACTAAAGGAAGACCGATTTACTCATTAGAGTTTTTTAAAATTTGGCAGATAATATCCTAAATTTCTAGCTATAGCTATGGAGAAACAGGAAATAAAAAAGATCTTTATGTTTTATTGTCAAATCACTGGATCCAAGAGCTCTAACCTCAAGCTCCTTTTCAGCTAGAGGAGATTGCTCTTCTCACTACAGCAGTTTCCCCTCGTGCTGAGCACTGAGGGGAAGGACCACGAGAGGGCGCCTGGAGTTTGCAACTTAAAGGCGATTCAGCCAGCAATACCCAGTGTTCTACCTGACAGCCATCAGCTTTAGTTCAGTCTCTAAGAAGGTCCCTTAACCATCAGAGCTCCAATGAAACAAGATCATGAGTCTATAAATATGTTCTGCTTGACCTCAAAAGAAGAGAGAACAAGAATCTTGTCAGTTCCAGAAGTCTGCAGTCTTAGTCTATCATCCAAGCTGGTGAGAAAGATATTAAACAGATCCCAAAGAGAGCAAAGGCTTAAGAACAGAGCTGGTAACTTATAGTTCTTTCACTCAAATTGTGCAGATTAGTAAATTTTGGGTCTGATGAGTGTGTATAGGAGAATTTCTGCCAAAAAATCAAACACTAACTTACTTTTAAGAGCATGTGCTAATTGTCAAGTACTGCATTATTTAAACTCAGGCTGAGTTGACCTTATATAACAGTTTAGTTCAGTCGCTCAGTTGTGTTCGACTCTTTGTGACCCTGTAGACTGCAGCATGCCAGGCCGCCCAGTCTAACACCAACTCCTAGAGTTTACTAAAACTCATGTCCATCAAGTTGGTGATAACATCCAACCATCTCATCTTCTGTCATCCCCTTCTCCTCCTGCCTTCAATCTTTCCCAGCATCAGAGTCTTTTTAAATGAGTCAGCTCTTTACATCAGGTGGTCTAAGTATTGAAAGTTCAGTTTCACAATCAGTCCTTCCAATGAATATTCAGGACTGATTTCCTTTAGGATGGACTGGTTGGATCTCCTTGCAGTCCAAGGGACTCTAAGAGTCTTCTCCAACACCACAGTTCAAAATAATCAATTTTTGGCACTCAGATTTCTTTGTAGTTCAACTCTCACATAAATACATGACTACTGGAAAACTACAGCTTTAACTAGATGGAACTTGGTTGGCAAAATAATATTTCCACTTTTTAATATGCTGTCTAGGTTAGTCAAAGCTTTTCTTCCAAGGAGCAAGTGTCTTTTAATTTGATGGCTGCAGTCACCATCTGCAGTGATTTTGGAGCCCAAGAAAATAAAGTCTGTCACTGTTTCCACTGTTTCCCCATCTATTTGCCATGAAGTGATGAAACTCCAATAGTTTGGCCACCTGATGCAAAGAGCTGACTCATTTGAAAAGACCCTGATGCTGGGAAAGATAGAGGGCAGGAGGAAAAGGGGATGACAGAGGATGAGATGGTTGGATGGCATCACTGGCTCAATGAATGTGAGTTTGCGTAGGCTCTGGGAGTGGTAATGGACAGGGAGGCTTAGTGTGCTACAGTTCATGGGGTCGCAGAGTCAGACACGACTGAGCAACTGAACAGATGGGACCAGATGCCATGATCTTAGTTTTCTGAATGTTGAGTTTTAAGCCAACTTTTTCACTCTCCTCTTTCACTTTCATCAAGAGGCTCTTTAGTTCTTCATTTTATGCCATAAATGGGAGGTCATCTGCTTATCTGAGGTTATTGATATTTCACCCAGAAATCTTGATTCCAGTTTGTGCTTCATCCAGTCCAGCATTTTGCATGATGCAGAGGAGCCTGGTAGGTTACAGTCCATGGGGTCGCAAAGAGCTGGACATGACTGAGCAACTTCACTTCACTTCTTCACTCTGCATGTAAGCTAAATAAGCAGGGTGACAATACACAGCCTTGACGTACTCCTTTCCCAATTTGGAGCCAGTCTGTTGTTCCATGTCCAATTCTAAATGTTGCTTCTTGATCTGCATACAGATTTCTCAGGAGGGAGGTCAGGTGGTCTGATATTCCCATCTCTTGAAGAATTTTCCACAGTTTGTTGTGATCACACAGTCAAAGGCTTTGGCATAGTCAATAAAGCAGAAGTAGATATTTTTATGGAACTCTTTTGCTTTTTCAATAATCTGACAGATGTTGGCAATTTGATCTCTGGTTCCTCTGCCTTTTTAAAATCCAGCTTGAACATGTGGAAATTCACAGTTCATGTACTGTTGAAGCCTGGCTTGGAGAATTTTGAGCATTACTTTGCTAGTATGTGCAATGAGTACAATTGTGCAGTGGTTTGAACATTCTATGGCATTGCCTTTCTTTGGGATTGGAATGAAAATTGACCTCTTCCAGTCCTGTGGCCACTGCTGAGTTTTCCAAATTTGCTGGCATATTGAGTGCAACACTTTCACAGCATCAGCTTTTAGGATTTGAAATAGCCCAACTAAAATTCCATTACCTCCACTAGCTTTTTTCCTAGTGACGTTTCCTAAGGCCCACTTGACTTTACATTCCAGGATGTCTGGCTCTAGGTGAGTGATCACACCATCGTGTATCTGGGTCATGAAGATCTTTTTTGTATAATTCTTCTGTATATTCTTTTCACCTCTTCTTAATATCTTCTGCTTCTGTTAGGTCTATACCATTTCTGTCCTTTATTGAGCTCATCTTTTCATGAAATATTCCCATGGTATCTCTAATTTTCTTGAAGAGATCTCGTCTTTCTCGTTCTATTTTTTCCCTCTATTTCTTTGCACTGATCACTGAGGAAGGCTTTCTTATCTGTCCTTGTTATTCTTTGGACTTCTGCATTCCAATGGGTATATCTTTCCTTTTCTCTTTGCCTTTGGCTTCTCTTCTTTTCATAGCTATTTGTAAGGCCTCCCCACACAACCATTTTGCCTTTTTGCATTTCTTTTTCTTGGGGATGGTCTTGACCACTGCCTCTTGTACCATGTCAGGAACCTCCGTTCATAGTTCTTCAGGCACTCTATCAGATCTAATCCCTTGAACCTATTTTTCACATCTACTGTGTGATCATAAGGGATTTGATTTAGGTCATACCTGAATGGTCTAGTGGTTTTTCCTACTTTCTTCAATTTAAGTCTGAATTTGGCAATAAAGTATTCATGATCTGAGAACAGTCAGCTCCTCGTCTTGTTTTTGCTGACTATAAAGCTTCTCCATCTTTGGCTGCAAAGAGTATAATCAGTCTGATTTCGGTGTTGACCATCTGGTGATGTCCCTGTATAGAGTCTTCTTTTGTGTTCTTGGAAGAGGGTGTTTGCTATACCAGTGCCATCTCTTGGCAAAAGTCTGTTAGCCTTTGCCCTGCTTCATTCTGTACTCCAAGGCCAAATTTGCCTGTTACTCCAGGTGTTTCTTGACTTTCTGCTTTTGCATTCCAGTCCCCTATAATGAAAAGGACATCTTTTTGGGGTGTTAGTTCTAGAAGGTCTTGTAGGTCTTCATGAATCATTCAACTTCAGCTTCTTCAGCATTACTGGTAGGGGAATAGACTTGGATTCCTGTGATATAGAATGGTTTGCCTTAGAAACAAACAGAGATCATTTTTGTCATACATAATACTGTTAACATAAATATAGGAGGTTTCATATGATAATATCCCTAAGGCAAGTAATTTGTACTTATGATCATGAGCTACACATTTTATTTATAAAGGCAAAATGAAAATATGACTTTCAGATATTCTGTCCAAAATATTTCTAGCGTTACGATTGATGTAAAAACTTTTTTCATGTTGAAAAATGTCTCACCTGGTGTCAGCATTCATTGCCTGACTGCCTATGAGCCATTGTCCACAATACAAAGGTGGAACCTGCTGCAGAGCCAAAAGTTGTTTTGCCTTTGGTCGGAAGTCAAACTATACATTACAGGAAATATATAATTTAGTGGCTTCTTATACTTTTGATGTGTACATGTTTTTTTAAAGGACTAAAATCAATCTATATAGTTATTTGCAATTGCATATGTTAAAATTACAAAAGGAACATTGCACCAAGTTATTATGATAACTTTTAAAATTATACTTGAGCCTGCTTAACCCAATAGTCTTCAAGACCAGCACGTTGAACCTGGTGCTTGATAAAACTGATGGGTAAAATATTACTTCTATGAAGGTTTGGGGTTTTTTTGGTGGTTGATCAACATGAACTAGTTAAAAATACCTTTGCCAAACATGACCTATACAAAATTTAAAATCTTGGAAGATGTGGATTTAGTCATATCACATAAGAAACACTGGTTCAGGAGGTTAAATCACAGTTTCAGTACACAGAAATGCTGCTATAAAGGTAAAGGGTGAAAATTATCATTAATAATGCTTCTTTATTCTTGTCATTACCCTTGCTTCATGAGGAACACCAAACTGATGTGATTTATAAATCATTCATTCACCAAGAGCCCTGGGATTTCCTTGGAGGGAATGATGTTGAAACTGAAACTCCAGTACTTTGGCCACCTCATGCAAAGAGTTGACTCATTGGAAAAGACTCTGATGCTGAGAGGGATTGGAGACAAGAGGAGAAGGGGAGGACAGAGGATGAGTTGGCTGGATGGCATCACGGACTCGATGGACGGGAGTCTGAGTGAACTCCGGGAGTTGGTGATGGACAGGGAGCCCTGGCGTGCTGCGATTCATGGGGTCACAAAGAGCTGGACACAACTGAGTGACTGAACTGAACTGAACTGAACCTCAGTTACCCTGTTAGGAGGTGGACAGTGGCTCAGCTCACTTCTATTTTTTTAAACTTTCACATTCTATTTTCAAAAATGAAGAAGTGAGAAAAGGATAATGCCAATACTGTGGAGCATTTGAAGTCTTTACATCTCATAAATTAAAACCATAAATTCACAATGTAATTATGCGATTTGTAGGATAATTACAGAATAGTATACGGAATGACTATTGTATAGTGCCCTACAGACTATATTATGTAGTAAAGGATACAGATCTATAGTTACAGAATGAACACCTTTCAAGTCCCTTAGTGTATCTCTGCATATAGAACTTCATACAATAGATGATGATACTACGGAAACCTTTTGAGCATGTGAGGGCTGACCGAGGGGCTTTCATCCCACCCTACTCACCCATGACAGTGGGAGACAGATTTGATTCTTGCCCTCACAAATCTTGAATTCCAAGCAGGGAGACAACTTTCCCATGGGCAATTTAGGGTACAAGATTACGGCTGCTCTGAGGGCCATAGCTATTACAACAGGACAGAACATGCATCATAGAGGAAGCCCCAGTCTTGCTTGGAGAGTGTTCTGAGCTGAAACTTCAAGAATAGAGTAGGATCTATCCAGTGGAATAACAAGTAGAGAGAGTCCAACAGGCTGGAAGGGCATGCCCAAACACACGGGAATTTTCACATTCACATGTGTATGTGTGTGTGTGCATATATGAATCACTTTTCTGTACACACAAAAGTAATAGAACATTGTAAATTAACTATACTTTAATTAAAAATAGCTAAGGATTAAAAAGAAGATATAAATAAATGAAAGGAAAAATCATGTACTATATAGATTTGAAGACATGATATACATCAATAACTCATATAACTCAATATAAAGTTAATGAATCTCTCCTCTGCCCTCAAAAAAGTTAAAGGAGGGAGGGACTTTTAGCAACAAGGTTAGATTTTTAGTCCCAAGTCCAGAATTGTGACATATATCTACTGAACATCAGTTTGGAAATCCAGGCAGGACATTCACAAAAAAATCGATTAGGAGATTCTCAATCCCAAAACCAGAGGGGTTTTTGTTTTGTTTGTTGTTGTTTTTAATAAAACATTCTATGACAGAGATATTGAAGCTAAATAAATAAGACATTTGTTTGAGAACAGTGGTTTTCACGTTTGAAACGGCTTCTACCCATTTGGCTTATGAAATTCATTTTGTGGGCCTTAGGACTGCCATTCTTAGAATAAAACAAAATAGGAAAAAAATAGAAACAGAAAGAAAATATCTGAGAATGTCCCACATATTAATAATGCTATTTTGTGAAATATCTATTTCAGTTTGTGTATGTGAGAAGTGAGGGAGCAACATATTTCTTACTATATGGGTGGTCATAGTCACAAAATTTTTGATAACATGCTAACATAGAAGTTAACCAAAAAAGCTGCTGAATCATAAACCTGAAGACATTTTAAGAATGAAGAGAGTGGTGACGTGAAAACTTCAATGCTTTGGAGAAAAGGAGATAGAAGATTAACTGAAGAGGGTTTAAAGATTTGGGACCAATCAATAGCATTCTGGGCTTCCCCGGTGGCTCAGATGGTAAAGAATCCACCTTCAGTGCTGGAGACCGGGATTCAATCTTGAGCCAGAAGATCTCCTTGGGAAATAAATGAATGACAAGCTAATTCAGCATTCTTGCCAAGATAATTTCATGGACAGAGGAGCCTGACAGGCTAAATAAAGTTCATGGGGTCGCAAAAGAGTGGGACATGACTGAGTGACTGACACACAGACACACACACACAGTAGTTTTCCTGGGTTTCAGGCTATAGTATTTATTCAACTAGCGTCCATCTGTGAAGCTGGGATGTCTTCCTCTGTCTGCCCAGCTAGTTCTGGTACATCCAGATGCACCAAAAAATGGCTTAAATATCACTCTGTCGTATTTCCTTACTGCTTCCCTATTTACAGTCTCCTATTCTGCCTTTCATCTTACCTTCATAACACTTATCACAATTATATATTCATTCATGTTCCTCTGTTTCTCTCTTGGTTTCCAAACAGACTTTAAACTCAATGGTCAGGTTTCACTTCTGTTGTTAATTCCTACATAATGCCTACAAATTTACATTTAAGGACTGGAGAGGCAGGAGAAACTGTGAAAGACTTTGATGGG
The DNA here is from genome assembly GCA_006408675.1 of Madoqua kirkii. Taxonomy (NCBI): domain Eukaryota; kingdom Metazoa; phylum Chordata; class Mammalia; order Artiodactyla; family Bovidae; genus Madoqua; species Madoqua kirkii. The sequence continues at coordinate 14,185 of SJYC01096859.1, forward strand.
CAAAAAGTTAATGAGGCATTCCTGTCCAGCATACCCTTCAGTGTTTTCTGAGCAGTTCACTGCCTGAGTTAATTTCAGTCCTGTATACTGAAGGATTTGATTTAGGTCATACTTGAATGGTCTAGAAGTTTTCCCTGCTTTCTTCAATTTAAGTCTGAATTTGGTAATAACGAATTCATGAGCCACAGTCAGCTCCTGGTCTTGTTTTTGTTGGGTGTAGAGAGCTTCTCCATCTTTTGCTGCAGAGAATATAACCAATCTGATTTCGGTGTTGACCATCTGGTGATGTCCACGTGTAGAGTCTTCTCTTGTGTTGTTGGAAGAGGGTGTTTGCTATGACCAGTGCATTTTCTTGGCAAAACTCTATTAGTCTTTGCCCTGCTTCATTCTGTATTCCAAGGCCAAACTTGCCTGTTACTCCAGGTGTTTCTTGACTTCCTACTGTTGTATTCCAGTTCCCTATAATGAAAAGGACATCTTCTTTAGGTGTTAGTTCTAAAAGGTCTTGTAGGTCTTCATAGAACCGTTCAACTTCAGCTTCTTCAGCGTTACTGGTTGGGGCATAGACTTGGATTACTGCTGACTAAGGTCCATCTCGTCAAGGCTATGGTTTTTCCAGTAGTCATGTGTGGATGTGAGAGCTGGACTGTGAAGAAGGCTGAGCGCCGAAGAATTAATGCCTTCTGAACTGTGGTGTTGGAGAAGACTCTGGAGAGTCCCTTGGACTGCAAGGAGATCCAACCAGTCCATTCTGAAGGAGATCAACCCTGGGATTTCTTTGGAAGGAATGATGCTAAAGCTGAAACTCCAGTACTTTGGCCACTTCATGTGGAAGAGTTGACTCACTGGAAAAGACTTTGATGCTGGGAGAGATTGGGGGCAGGAGAAGAAGGGGACGACCAAGGATGAGATGGCTGGATGGCATCACTGACTCAATGGATGTGAGTCTGAGTGAATTCCGGGAATTGGTGATAGACAGGGAGGCCTGGCATGCTGCAATTCATGGGGTTACAAAGAGTCGGACACGACTGAGTGACTAAAATGAATTGAACTGATACTGAAGGAAACTGAGAGTAATATAAATGATTCTCATCCATAGAAATGCAAGTGGTCTTGGTGAATACGCACCTGATTAATACCCATGGATATTGACTAGTTTTACATTATTAACAAGCTCATCTCAGTATTCCTGATTGCCTATATAGGTGTCTTCTTTGAGTTCTTTTTTTAAAACCAGTTGTAAAATGTTCACATTTCTCTCATAAACTAATGTTATAAAAAATCTTTGATATGTGTTCATGTTATATTGTATGCTGCTGCTGCTGCTAAGTCACTTTAATCATGTCTAACTCTGTGCAACCCCATAGATGGCAGCCCACCAGGCTTCCCCATCCCTGGGATTCTCCAGGTAAGAACACTGGAGTGGGTTGCCATTTCCTTCTCCAATGCATGAAAGTGAAAAGTGAAAGGGAAGTCGCTCAGTCATGTCCAACTCTTAGTGACGCCATGACTGCAGCCTTCCAGGCTCCTCCATCCATGGGATTTTCCAGGCAAGAGTACTGGAGTGGGGTGCCATTGCCTTCTCCGGTTATACTGTATGAGAGTCATGATGTCATCTTTAAAAAATTATACTCTAATAGGAGTGAGGGGAAAGAGGAAAAAAAGAATATGGAGCCTTGGCTAGCAGGGAGGGATCCTTGGCCATGGCTGAGGACTGGTGTGACCCAGCCGTGGTTATATTAAGAGAAGAGACTGATGAAAGGAAGAGAGGCAGCAATCAGAAAGAAGGGCCGTTTGACAAGCTTAACAGGAGACAGCAATGTAGCACTTTTATGAGAAAGAGTTTGCTGTAAACAGAGACGTAAGTCTAAATAAAATATAACATGTGGGAACCAGTACCTGTTCTTGCCACACAGTCTGGCAGGGCTTTTCATGCTTAGAGTCCACAGTCTAGAATACCTGACACAGCTTCAGAGGTGATTCAGAAGAAAGTTCTATTTTTTTTTCCATTGTCTATCTGCAAACAGCAATATGTCCCACAAAAATCAACTACTAACAAAATGAACTAATTATTCATTATGATATGTCACTCACACAGGAGTTCAGAAGAATTCCTATAGAGAAGTCAGTATTATCTCGGTCATGTCAGTCTCTTAGTCATGTCTGACTCTTTGCAACCCCAGGGACTATAGCCCACCAGGCTCCTCTGTCCATGAGATTCTCCAGGCAAGAATACTGGAGTGGGGAACCACTCCCTTCTCCACGGTGTCTTATTGATCCAGGAATCAAATCCAGGTCTCCTGCACTGTAGATGGATTCTTTCCTGTTTGAGCTATCAGGAAAACCCTGAGTATCAGCATTATCTAGCAAAAAGCAATTGGAAGTGTGTTTAAATGAGCAAGGGTATCTTTCACTAAGAAAAAAAAAATGGCAGCAGTAAAGCTAACACTGGCATTTCTTCAACACTACAAATCTGTTAATTAGAATGGCTAAGATTCTTAAATAGAATTCAAGTGGTTTATTTCAATTTCAAAATTAAGCTAATCAGAGCTTCCCTATAACTTTATAAAATTAAATTCCACTTACTAAATCTGGACACAGAGTTTGAACAGAATTTGGTTTTGATTCCATGGTCTAAATATTTGTAATAGGTCTCAAATGAGAGTTCACATAACTCTGAGTAAAAGGTACCGATTCTATAACAAAAAGGCATATGCTACACATTCCAGCAGTAACATAAAATGCATATATGTGCCATATTCAGCAGGACAATAGTGAGGTTTCTACCAATGATATAATGCATAATAATAAACCCAAGTGGTTTCTTGCAGTCATTACAATCAAGTCTGTCTGGCATGAATTTTGTATTCACTTTCCTCACAAAGATTTTTTTTTTCAAACTGTAAGCAAACATAACACTTCAAAAGGCAAAAAAAGGCAACTTGTACAAAGTTCCTACAAGTTCATACAACACAGATTTGAATTTGCAACATGCTCAGACACTTATGCGTGCATCCTGGCATAATATAAACCTAAACCACAAGCAGTAAGTAATGCTTTCCTCTAGACAGCATTTCACAAGTCACACAACCTATCTGAGTACATCATCTTCCTCACAATTTTATACAGTCACTCACTGTTATCATCCCCATCTTACAGATGAAGAAATCAAGGTTAGAAGTCTGGTTTGTGGCCACAGAACTGAAAGGAGGCAAAGTCATATACCAATTAAGGTCTTCTGTTTCCAATTCTCATGTTTCACTCTCTAAACATAATTCATTCAGGTAAAACAAAAACTATGACATGCTCACCATTGCAGTGAAAGCAATTCATACTCCCTGGATTAAAGTCCCAAGTGCACCACTTATTAGCTATGTGTTTTTAGTCAAGTTACTTAATGTCTCTGTGCCTGTTTCACCAGCTCTAAATTTGAGATAACAGTATCCCCTATCCTATGCATTGCCATAAGGATTAAAATATTTATGAATCTCTTAAAACAGTATCTGGCACCTAGTGAAGAAAATACTGCTCTTCAAATTTCAGCATATCAAAGTAAAACATTGACCCCAAATACCTGGTTCACTACCTGGACATCTGCTGACTCATGTATCTGATAATCCACAGGCTGCAGGTGCAGGAAGATGGAACTTCCAGCACTGATGCCCGCATGCTCTCCAGGAATCCTGCCACGAGGGGTTGGGGAGCTTCCTTTTCTACCTTATTGGGCAACTTCATAGTGTCCTATCGAAAGACATAGAAGAATGCTGCCACTTGGGACTCAGCCTTCTTCCAGCGTGGGGTAATAATTATATGGTATATTTTAAGAAGTCATACTCTTTTCTACCTTAATTTGTTTTTTTTTAAGATTTATTTTTTTATACTTTATTCTACGTTACAATACTGTATTGGTTTTGCCATACATTGACATGAATCAGCCACAGGTGTATATAATCTCCCAATCCTGAACACCCCTCCCACCTCCCACCCCATATCATCTCTCTGGATCATCCCGTGCACCAGCCCCAAGCATCCTGTATCCTATATCGAACATAGACTGGTGCTTCATTTCTTATATGATAGTATACATGTTTTAATGCCATTCTCCCAAATCATCCCACCCTCTCCCTCAGAGGCCAAAAGTCCGTTCCATACCTCTGTGTCTCTTCTGTTGTCTCACATACAGGGTCATCATTACTATCTTTCTAGATTCCATATATATGTGTCAGTATACTATATTGGTGTTTTTCTTTCTGGCTTACTTCACTCTGTATAATCAGCTCCAGTTTCATCCATCTCATTAGAACTGAGTCAAATTTATTCTTTTTAAGGGCTGAGTAATACTCCATTATATATATGTACCACTGCTTTCTTATCCATTCATCTTCTGGTGGACATCTAGGTTGTTTCCATGTCCTGGCTATTATAAATAGTGCTGCAGTGAACATTGGGGTACATGTGTCTCTTTCAATTTTGGTTTCCTCGGTGTGTATGCCCAGCAGTGGGATTGCTGGGTCATAATGCAGTTCTATTTGAAATTTTTTAAGGAATCTCCACACTGTTTTCCATAATGGCTGTACTAGTTTGCATTCCCACCAACAGTGTAAGAGGGTTCCCTTTTCTCCACATCCTCTCCAGCATTTGTTGCTTGTAGACTTTTGGATCGCAGCCATTCTGACTGGTGTGAAATGGTACCTCATTGTGGTCTTG
>SJYC01096860.1:0-17096 GCA_006408675.1 Madoqua kirkii
GAACAGTCTTTTGGACTCTGTGGGAGATGGTGAGGATGGGATGATTTGGGAGAATGGCATTGAAACGTGTATAATATCATATAAGAAACAGAACGGTCCAGGTTCAATGTAGGATACAGGATGCTTGGGGCTGGTGCACTGGGATGACCTCGAGGGATGGTATGGGGAGGGAGGTGGGAGGGGGGTTCAGAATGGGTAACATGTGTACACCTGTGGTGGATTCATGTTGATTTGATGTATGGTAAGACCAATACAAAACTGTAAAGTAATTAGCCTCCAATTAAAATAAAATAACTTTAAACTAAAAAAATTCTCTATAATAAAAAATATTAAAATAAAAGAACACAATACCATCAACCAACTATACTTCATTTAAAAATAATTAAAAAGAAACAAAATTCTCTAAAAGTTGTCTTCCATTGATTTCCACCCATCTGACCTATTTCACCCAGTAAAAGTCAAACTCATCATCTATAAAACAGCTGTTTGGAAGATAGTTACCATGTTTCCAGATAACAATTTCTCATCAAAGGGTTACTAGTTCATATTTTCATGGGCGAGGGAAAAAATAAAACTGGTAAACCAGTGGAAAGACTCCAAAGACTTCAATTTCCTAAGAAGTGTTAAGTAGCAACGCCAACCAATTCCTAATGATGTTGGTGCCTATGGGGCTGAGGACACCTGAAGGGTGCACAGACTTCAGGAGCCAAGAATAACATACTAGAGACCTTTACATGGGCTGAGGGCAGGAGAGCCAGAGAAGGCAGTAGGGATGCCAACGATTTATCATTACTATTAAACAGGCTGTGAGCTCCCCTAGGTCTTTTTCATTTTTCAAGTTTGGAGTCATAGTTTGTTCATCCTGTGCTCCCCTGCACCTAGCTGCAACAGTGAATGTTCTTTCTTTATCATACATTTTACACACTCAAGAGTATTCATCATAATCTCAAATTTTTAAATTTCAGTAACACAAGCAATAGACATCATAGAAAATGTATAAATGACACTTTAAAATATTTATTAAGTATAGGATAAATACACTGCCTAATTATACATAATATATTCTTTTTTTCATAATGACAAGATAAATTATATCTATGAGTTAGCAAATGAAGGCCCTTTCAGCTGTGAGACTAACTGTTCATTTTCCTTCCTTCTTTCCTTCTATCCTTCTTTCTTATTGCTATACTTATAGGATACTTTTAAATTACAAAGCTATTATTTGGTCTTTGCTACAAGTGAAAAACTCCAGATATATATATTTTTAAAAACTAATAAATTCCAACTTTCCTCATGCACTTGAGATACCAAATAATCTAGCTGCTTCTTTCCTGTTTCTCTATGCTACTATAAATGAATGCACATATTGAAATTTCTTTTTATTTAATTCTGATCAAAAACAGGTACCATGTTATATACATTTTTATGCAAGTGTAGAAACACCTGGAGTAACAGGCAAATTTGGCCTTGGAATACGGAATGAAGCAGGGCAAAGACTAATAGAGTTTTGCCAAGAAAATGTAAACACCCTCTTCCAACAACACAAGAGAAGATTCTACACATGGACATCACCATATGATCAACACAGAAATCAGATTGATTATATTCTTTGCAGCCAAAGATGGAGAAGCTCTATATAGTCAACAAAAAAAAAAGACCAGAAGCTGACTGTGGCTCAGATCATGAACTCCTTATTGCCAAATTCAGACTTAAATTGAAGAAAGTAGGGAAAACCACTAGACTATTTAGGTATGACTTAAATCAAATCCCTTATGATTATACAGTGGAAGTGAGAAATAGATTTAAGGGACTAGATATGATAGAGTGCCTGATGAATATAGATAGATGTTCATCACACTGTATGGGAGACAGGGATCAAGACCATCTCCATGGAAAAGAAATGCAAAAAAGCAAAATGGCTGTCTAAGGAGACCTTACAAATAGCTGTGAAAAGAAGATAAGTGAAAAGCAAAGGAGAAAAGAAAAGATATAAGCATCTGAATGCAGAGTTCCAAAGAACAGCAAGGAGAGATAAGAAAGCCTTCCTCAGTGATCAATGCAAAGAAATAGAGGAAAACGACAGAATGGGCAAGACTAGAGATTTCTTCAAGAAAATTAGAGATACCAAGGGAACATTTATGCAAAGATGGGCTCGATAAAGGACATAAATGGTCTGGACCTAACAGAAGCAGAAGATATTAAGAAGAGGTGGCAAGAATACACAGAAGAACTGTACAAAAAAGAGCTTCATGACCCAGATAATCACGATGGTATGATCACTCACCTAGAGCCAGACATCTTTGAATGTGAAGTCAAGTGGGCCTTAGAAAGCATCTCTATGAACAAAGCTAGTGGAGGTGATGGAATTCCAGTTGAGCTAGTTCAAATTCTGAAAGAAGATGCTGTGAAAATGCTGCACTCAATATGCCAGCAAATTTGGAAAACTCGGCAGCGGCCACAGGACTGGAAAAGGTCAGTGTTCATTCCAATCCCAAAGAAAGGCAATGCCAAAGAATGCTCAAAGTACTGCACAAGTGCACTCAACTCACACGCTAGTAAAATAATGCTCAGAGTTCCCCAAGCCAGGCTTCAGCAATACATGAACTATGAACTTCAAGATGTTCAAGCTGATTTTAGAAAAGGCAGAGGAACCAGAGATCAAATTGTCAACATCTGCTGGATCATTGAAAAAGCAAGAGAGTTCCAGAAAAACATCTATTTCTGCTTTATTGACTATTTCAAAGCCTTTGACTGTGTGGATCACAATAAACTGTGGAAAATTCTGAAAGAGATGGGAACACCAGACTACCTGATCTGCCTCTTGAGAAACCTATATGCAGGTCAGGAAGGAACAGTTAGAACTGAACATGGAAGAACAGACTGGTTCCAAATAGGAAAAGGAGTACGTCAAGGCTGTATATTGTCACCCTGCTTATTTAACTTCTATGCAGAGTACCTCATGAGAAACTGTGGGCTGGAAGACGCACAGGCTGGAAACAAGATTGCCGGGAGAAATATCAATAACCTTATACATGCAGATGACACCACCTTTATGGCAGAAAGTGAAGAAGAACTAAAAAGCCCCTTGATGAAAGTGAAAGTGGAGAGTGAAAAAGTTGGCTTAAAGTTCAACATTCAGAAAACTAAGATCATGCATCTGGTCCCATCAATTCATGGGAAATAGATGGGGAAACAGTGGAAACAGTGTCAGATTTTATTTTGAGGGGCTCCAAAATCACTGCAGATGGTGATTACAGCCATGAAATTAGAAGACGCTTGCTCCTTGGAAGAAAAGTTATGACCAACCTAGATAGTATATTCAAAAGCAGAGACATTACTTTGCCGACTAAGGTCCGTGTAGTCATGGTTATGGTTTTTCCAGTGGTCATGCATGGATGTGAGAGTTGGACTGTGAAGAAAGCTGAGCGTCAAAGAATTGATGCTTTTGAACTGTGGTGTTGGAGAAGACTCTTGAGAGTCCCTTGGATTTTAAGGATTTCCAACCAATCCATTCTAAAGGAGATCAGCCCTGGTGATGATGCTAAAGCTGAAACTCCAGTACTTTGGCCACTCATGCGAAGAGCTGACTCACTGGAAAAGACTCTGATGCTGGGAGGGATTGGGGGCAGGAGGAGAAGGGGATGACAGAGGATCTGATGGCTGGATGGCATCACTGACTCAATGGCTGTGAGTCTGAGTGAACTCCTGGTGTTGGTAATGGACAGGGAGGCCTGGTGTGCTGTGATTCATTGTGTCCAACAAATAGTTGGACACAACTGAGCGACTAAACTGAACTGAGTCAAATTCTTTAAATCATTACATAAATAATTTAAAGAATAAGTAATTCCCAATATGAAGGTATGGACAGTTTGTATTTAAACTTTTGATTTTTGATTAGATCAAATACAGTTTTTCAGGGAGTATTGATACTTTAAATGTGAGTTAATTATCTTTAGGTTTCTATGCACAAGGAGAAAAACTATGTTTTTACTATCTTCTTTTAGGAACAGGCTCCACTAAGAGGAGTTGATGACAATGGCTTCCTGTTTACCTAGAACTCTGCATGGACAGAAAGCAGTTAGGCCTGTGGTTGATTCTCACCACTTCAGTCATGAGTCAGTGGCTTGGAACATAACATGGCAGTTGCTGAGGAAAAGGTAGCATGGTGATTCAGAATCATCTTTGCTTTTAATAGATGACTACTTCTGCTTTTAAGTAAGTGGTATGTTTCCAGAGTTAGAGCTAGTCAAAACTCTTTGTTCTCAGTCTTGATTTCATCATTCACAAGTCATGGAACACTGGGCAACTCCATCCTTCAGTTATCAATAACACTGTCTGCATGTGTATAGTATAAAACAATAGGAGACACTGCTCCCATGTCATGATACTAGTACTTATTTCCCAGAATGCCCAAGATCAAATAATAGGCTGCAATAAAAAGTACTTCATAAACTAAAGTGAGATTCCACATCCGAATTACATAAAGGTATCTTTCTCAAAACTCATCTTATGGACTTCATAAACATATTTGACAGCTGTTTTTTTTTATCAGCACCATTCACAAAAAAATACTGTAACACACTGTCCTACAGTCTATCAAAGGGGTTGATGGCACAGGTTGATGTCTATGGTAGAGAATATAATATTCTCTATTATCCCTATTCTAAAATCGCTAAAACTGAATCTCATTTAGGCTACATGACTAGCAGGTGTGTGAACTAGAACTAGCTTACTGGGTTTCATTTTCTGCAGAATCAAGAGCGTTTCCAGGATTTACTCACATGACTCCTTCCTACTTCAAACCTCATGGGATGCAGAGAAGACTATGAAAAATCACCTCAAGCAGTTTTAATGGCATGATTATAAAAATATGCTTCAAGTTTGGGTTCTTTTAATAAGCAATAGATGGTGGTTCCTTCCCTTACTACCTCTTCCATAGACAAGGAAACTCTCTCCCTCCCATATCTGGTAAGCCTAAGGATAAACCAACCTATAGGCCACCACCATTATCAGCCGTTCTCCATTGCTTCCAATTCCTGGTGCCTTTCCTTCTCGGAAACAAAGGCCAAATTGTCCACAGGTTACGTGAAGTGATACTTGAATTTTTAGGTCAAGTATTTATTCATAAGTTAAAATTCTCACTTCAGATTCTATTAGCATTCTGACATATCACAGTGTGAGAAAGGCATGTGTAACTCTTTGATCATAGATATTTATTTTATGATCCCTTTGAATTAAACCTACACTAAAAATTCCAAGATCCATGGTCAAACATTGGCTAATGCCACCTTTATGATTCTGAATTTTTTCATATCTGTATTACATAGACCTCTACCTTCTTGACAGAATGGATTTTACATGATATATCTTCTGCTTGTGGGCTCAGATTGATAACTATGAACACCACTTATTGTTTAATTATGCTTTCAGGGATTATTCTTCTTCTTATCTCTTTTTTCCTTACTTGTCAATTGTTTCTTCTCTTGTTGCTATCAATACCTGATTCATGTAGCAATACCTCTATCTTACAGCTTAAGAAACAAACCATGTTAGTTTGCTATGCTCTGTACCAACTATTACAAAATTAAAGGCTAAAAACAATACATAACCATTATCTCACAATTTCTGTGGGCCAGAGGCTGGGCATGTCTTAGCTGGGTCCTCTGAAAGACTGCCAAGTGCCAGCCAGGGTTGGTTCTCATCTGGTGGCTCTCTAGGGAAAGGCCACTGCTGAGCTTAGAGGCATTAGCAGCCTGTCTGTAGCATTTCCTGTCTGTAGGAATCACCATGGCTCGCTTCTTCAAAGCCAGCAAAAAGGAGAGTAAGACTCTTAAATTAAATCTTCTAGCAAGATGGAATCTTACATAACATAATCACAGGAAACATATCTTAACACCTTTGTCATGTTCTACTAGTTAGAAGCGTCACTTGTCCCGTGCAAATTCAAGGGGGAAGGAATTATACAAGGCCAAGTCACCAGGAGATAGAAATCACAGGGGCTACTTTAAAATCCAACAACCATACCAATTAATACACTTAAATCAAATGCAAAGTTAGAGTAATATACTCAAAACAAGAGACACAGGGGCCTTTGTGAGTTATTTTTAGTACTTCCATGTTACTTAGTTTCAGAATCTTGACAATGTTTTAGACAGTCCAGGCAATTCTGTATGTGATTTATATATATAAGGATGCTTTTTCAAAGCAGAGGTCAAAATTTTGAAAAAGTAACACTGTTGCCTCCTATTTTCTTTCTTCTCCAGATTGACTGTCATTCCTACTTTAAGAGTTTGTTAGCAGGTAGATCGTGTCTGGCTCTGGCAACTGCTCAGCTACTAAAGACTGCCTAAGCACCATAGTTGGTCAGGAGCAAGCATTTGCTGCTATGAAATTCCCACAGCTCTAGGCAAAGTAAAAGTAGGAATTTTCCTTCTTTGACTCCTGAAAAATTGAAAGTTTATGCTCTTAGGCACTATGCTCTTTACCATCAAAATACCTTGATACTGGCAAGTAAGTATTAAAAAACTCCTTATAAAGGTTCTGTGTAGGAAATCCCTGAAAAATCCTAGATAAATTAACAAAATTGACCTCTCCTTTACCATACCCACCAGTCTGGAACTCGTTTAAATTAGTTTCTTCTTCCAGGTATTAAAAGATCAGGCCTTTTGCCTTCTTTGGTACCATGAGCAGAGCTCGTAGGCACTGTATTTAATGTGCATAACTCTTTTAGAGCAAAGTTGTGTTAAACTTTTTTTGAGCAGTTATTTGGAGAGCAAGAAACATAATCAGTGGAATGAACTTTGGAGTTCATTCAAAGAAAATCAAATGCTTGTCACTTCTGTCAGCATGTTACATTTAGGAATTATTTGTTGGAAGATGAAATAATCTCTCTCTCTTTTAGACAATACTGGGGAACAAGGCAACAGGGTAAGTTTATTCTATTTCCAAATCCTATCTGTAAAACAGTATCTCTTATTTTAAATCACAGTTAAAATGTCTTTTTCCCCTAGTCACTGAATTTAATTAGCTTGTGCTCATTACAACTATAAAATGTAATGCCACAATTCAAACTCAAAATAGAGAGTTTAGCAGTATAGAAATCTTCAAAACTGCAACTGGAACAATGAAATTATGCCCAAAGTCACCCACTCTATAAATAAAACTAGCTTATCCATTTTTATATAACTTACTAAATGTTGCACATGTTATTGCGGTGAAATAATCATTTGTGATATTAACTTTTTTTCAATTTTTTTCAAAATTTTCTCTTTAAGATATGGTGGTGACCATGAATCCCATGTGGAAGAGCATCAGATCAGACCAGGACAGAGATGTTGAGCTCCTGAGTTCTAAACTCAAATGTAAGGTTCAGGTTAAAAATCCAATATATGACAGTAGATGTGGTCTAGTATACCATTTTCCCCCATGCATCCTTCTCTCACCTACCTCTGTGTGATGTGAACCTCATATAGAAGTTAAGAAGGTAGAGAATTCAAGATAGTTAGACAAGTCTGGAAACTGGATGCCCTTCCCGCTCACCAGAAAGAGTCTTGCTTGGGGAAAAGGGCAGCATGTACCCCTACTTTAAGGGCAGGGATCTTATTGAAGAAAAGAGATTGCCTAGCTTGTCATAGGGGAGTGGGATGTCAGACATCAGAGAAAGGTTCCCATGTAACCCTGCTGAGAGAGTAGAAATGGCGGCATGATATACGGATTGAGGAATGAAAGAGGCTCCAAACCCACATGTTCATACCATCAATTCTAGTTTCCCTTGGCTCTAGAGTAGCATCTAAAATATCCTATCGATCTCAGAGGGACTCAGGGATCATCAGAGAAAGAGAAAATGGTGGTCTGTCTGCCAGAAAGTTTATCATTGATACTGTTTGGTCAGACAGACAAGATCTGGACGGTTCCCACCAGGAATCTGATGGATGAGGCTCCTTGGCAGGCAGGTAGCAGCAAGGATTCAGAGCTCGGTCAGCACTAGCAGGAGGTACAGGCTGCTTTCCTTCCACTGCAGTTTTTCTTTGAGGTGCCCATAAACCTCATCTATGTCACGAACCAGTGGGATGAGTAACATCTTGAGATCGAGGCCAAGTTAGAATCGTGTACCATGCATCCTCCTCCGTCTTCTCTGTGGTGTTATTTATATATGTTTCTCAGATAATAGGGATGGGTATGCATACAACTGGGCTTCCCTGGTGGCTCAGCGGTGAAGAATTCACCTGCCAATGCAGGAGATGCATGACATGCAGGTTTGATCCCTGGGTTGAGAAGGTCCCCTTGGGTAGGAAACAGCAACCTGCTCCAGTATTCTTGCCTGAAAAATTCCATGGACTGGTGAGTTACAGTCCACAGGGTTGCAGAGTTGGACATGACTGAGTGTGCACACACACATCAAGAACCAGTGAGATGAGGAACATTTTGAGAGAGGGGCCAGGTTAAAACCATGCACCTTCTCTTCTCTGTGGTATTATTTATACACGCTTCTCAGATAATGAGGATAGGTACACATACAAAAAACAAGTTTGTACCCAAATTACTAACTTGGACTAAAGTTACCTGTGACTGTGTGAGTAAAAGTCGTTCAGAAATGTCCAACTCTTTGTGACCCCATGGACATAGTTTATGGAATTCTCCAGGCCAGAATACTGGAGTGGGTAGCTGATCACTTTTACTTCTCCAGAAATCTTCCCAACCTAGGGTCAAACCCAGGTATCCCACATTGCAGGTGGATTCTGGAAGGGACTAAATTAACTTCCTGAGTCAGACCAAATAGGGTGGTGTGAGAAAAATTAAGTTTGATTATTAAAAAAATCAAAGAACTCTTGTGTACACTTAAGTATGTGACTCACGTTTGTACCTACCACATCTGTATTTGAGTAGGCAGAATCATAAAATCTGAAATACACATTAAAAAAATACTTTTAAAAGTGTTCCATAACAGTTCTATTTCATTGGAGATGATGGATATTCATTAAAGAAGCCAGGTAAGTATTCTTAGTGTCTTTCCATTAAAACCATCATATATCCATGTTGATATCATATGTCCCTCTGTGTGATTTTAGGTTTTGAAACCAAAAGATCTGAACAATTTTTGTCCTAATCCTTGCACGAACATAGTCCCAGTCCCATCATTTCACAGCAAATAGATAGGGAAAAAGTGGAAGCAGTGACAGATTTTATTTTCTTGGGCTCCAAAATCACTGGGGACAGTGACTGCTGCCATGAAATTAAAAGACGCTTGCTTCTTGGAAGAAAAGCTATGGCAAACCTAGACAGTGTATTAAAAAGCAGAGACATCATTTTGCTGACAAAGATCCATGTTGTCAAAGCTATGGTTTTTCCAGTAGTCATGTAGAGATGTAAGGACTGGACCATAAGGAAGGCTAAGCACCAAAGAATTGATGCTTTTGAACTGTGGTGCTGGAGAAGACTCTTGAGAGTCCTTGGACAGTAGGGAGATCAAAGCAGTCAATTCTAAAGGAAATCAATCCTGAATATTCATTGGAAGGACTGATGCTGAAGCTCTAATACTTTGGTCACCTGATGCGAAAAGCCAGCTTATTGGAAAAGACCCTGGTGCTGGGAGAGATTGGAGGCAAAAGGAGAAGGGGGTAATGGAGGATAAGACAGTTTGGATGGCATCATCAACTCACTGGACATGAGTCTGAACAAACTCTGGGAGATAGTGAAGAACAGCAAAGCCTGGTGTGCTGCAGTTCATGGGTCACAAAGAGTGGGACGCAACTTGGTGACTGAACAGCAACAACAATGTATTCACAGAGTAAGTCAAATGATGGTACGAAGCATATATGCCACAAGTACAAAAACATACTACTATTCACAGTACAAGGCGGCACCCATCTACAGAGATCACTTAGTCAAATTTTTACTTCTACGAATATGTATATTTCCCCAAGGTTTGATGTGTTTTGCATATACCACAAACCCTGATTCCATACAGAAGAATTCCATGTACATACATTTTGAAAGACAATATTTCTGCTCCAAAGCAGGGCTCCTTAGACTTTGAACTGTCTTGAAAACTAAACTCTTGATATTCACATGCACTGTTTTAATTATAGCAATAGGAATGCAATAAACAGCTATACCCTAAATGATCAAAAACTACAAACAACTTCAATTTTAAATGAAAATGCAACATCTGTCAAAAGCAAGACATGCACTTACAAGGACCGTATGAGATCATCTAGAAGGAAAATAATGAAAGAAATTTGTCTTATTGCAACAGGTGACGTTTGATAAAGGAAATATATGCTTTAAATATCTAATTAAAAGCAAGGCTAGTGTAGCAGGTCACCTTCCTTGGTTAATCTGTGTGTTTGGAGCTTGATGATTGATCACGCAGTCCTAATTACTCCAGGAGAGCATTTTAGTTTGAAAAAGAATGAGATAATCTTGAGGCAGATGATGTCCAGTCTTGCTTCAAGAAATCACTCGGCTAACTATCCTCATATTTAATTTTAAGCATGTATTATAAATATCACAAAATCCAAAAAAGATGACGACTTCCTCCAAATCAGAGAGCTCACTTTTGCCAGCAAGATACTCTTTCAGTGTAGGGCAGCAGTTAAGAGGATGGAGCACAGACTCAGACCATTGAATTTGAAACACAGCTCTACTCCACACAAAGGATATGACCTTGGAAAGTTAGTTAACCAACAGGTGTCTCAGTTTTCTCCTACGATCATCTGAAATCTTTGCCATTATGACTCTCATTTACATAACAAATATAGCTAGTATCTGAGAGTATACTTGCTGCTGCTATACTCATATACTCATGGCCATCACCACCAGCTGCTCCCCGTTCAGCCAGTTACCCTTCATCTTCCTTCCATTCCAACAGGCAGACATCCTAGTGTGGGGGCGGCTCACCTTAGAGAAAACAGAACCATTGAGACATATTGTGACAGCTTTGGGTCTCTCTTTTGAGTTACCTTCCTTACATTCTGGGAAATAAAGGTCTTTACATCTTTGCCCTCTCCTCTTTGACTGAAACTTATTGAATACACATTTTTTAAATTGAGGTGTCATGCATATACCATAAAATTCACTATTTTAAAGTATACAGCTCAGCGGTTCTAAGCATTTTGTACAGCCATTACTACTAAACCTCAAACCATTTCAATATCCTCCAAAATCTAGAAGACACTGGGAAATGAATTTCTCATTCAGTATGCATAACTATGGGGATTTATTACAATTATTGTTTCACCTAGTACCTCACTGTAGGAGAAGATCTTAGTGGCTCACTTCAAAGTTTATTTTCCCTTCCTTAAATTGCCCTAAAATATGGTTGTGCAGTATAAAGACTCATGGCTCAGAGTTCTCTGCACTTAGGCATGTCTGTGTAACTAAGCCCTTACCAATGACTTATTAAAGGCAATACTAAATGGCTGCTTCTGGGAAAGTCCTTGTGAGCCAGCTGATGGATGCCTTTTTCTTTATTACTATCGTATTGTTTGTCCCTTCCTCCATCCCATTGCCTAGAATGAGAATCATGGCAGGAGCTCATTTAGCATCACAACATATCCTTGAGAATGGGAGTCAGAGGCTAGAAGGATTTAAGAGAAAAATAGAATAAGCTTGGGTCCCTGGTACCCCTGATCATACTAAATTTGAAATTTTCCTCTCTAGAAAACTTCTTTTACATAGGAGAGAAGCAAATGTCTATGTTGATGCCATTACTTAGAGAGGTTTCAGTCACATACAATAAATCTGATACTAAGTGATGCAACCTTTTAGCCATATTCCCATCAGGGTCATACGTTTTGAGATGCCAGTAAGGCAGGGTTTTTGAAAAGTTTAGGCCAATTTTTTTTTTTTGGTTCTTTATAAGAATTATACCAAATTGGAGTTCAGCACAGGAAATCACAGTTTCTAGAAACTTATTTAATTTAGCTCCGTACATATATTCTTCATATACTCACTCACTCGTACTTTGGGCCATATATGATGCATAAAGATCCACAGTCCCCACAGAAATTTGGAATACTGACCAAAACAGTAAGTAGTCAAAATTTCAAACCAATCTACTAAACTCTACTTTCAAACTGGAAGCAAGCAGCTACCTCAACATATATACATCCACACTCAAATTCACTAAAGGGCAATGGGGTATGCAAAGCCATAACTCTATGTGGGAATCTAACTGCAAGTTATATATATAGTATATATATAAATAAAATTATAATTTTAGTTTGCAGTTATGTATATATATACACATATATGTATGAAGCCTGCCAGGCTCCTCTGTCCATGGAATTTTCCAGGCAAGAACACTGAGTGGGTTGCCATTTCCTTCTCCAAGGGATCTTCTGGACCCAGAGACCAAGCCTTCATTTGCTGCATGGGCAGGTGGACTCATTACCGCTGTGCCACCTGGAAAGCTAGTACTTAGTGTGTTGAATATAGTAGGTGCTCAGAAATCGTTGATGAAATGAATCAGTATTCTTCATATGTGGATTGTTTCAATCATTTAAATAACAGATCTGGTTTGTGACCTTGGGTAAATTCCTTTTCATTTTCATTTATTCATCTATTTGGGCAGGGGTGGGAATTATTTTCTTTCAAGGATTAATGAGATAGGTATGCAAAGCAACCTAGGCAGTACCTGGTGCAGAAGAGATCGACAATAAATGATGATTGGCATTCTCGTTACTATTGTTAATGGTCTCTTTATTGTTTTTACAACATGATTACTCTGCTTACGGAGAAGGCAATGACAACCCACTCCAGTACTCTTGCCTGGAAAATCCCATGGATGGAGGAGCCTGGTAGACTGCAGTCCATGGGGTCACGAAGAGTCAGACACAGCTGAGCGAGTTCACTTTTACTCTGCTTAAGAGTCTATTTTGTGTGCTGGGCAAAGTGATATAAAACATAGTGTGTTAGTCGTTCAGTCATGTCCAACTCTTTGTGACCCCATGGACTACAGCCTGCCAGGCTCTTCTGTCCACGGAATTTTCCAGGCAGTGGATAGCCACTCCCTTGTCCAGGGAATCTTTCTGACCCAGGGATCAAATCTGAGTCTCCTGCATTGCAGGCAGATTCTTTACTGTCTGAGCCACCAGGAAAGCCACAGTCCTTGCTCAAAAGATTCCCAGGGTAGATGATCTACGAATAAGAAAAGATGAGTGAGGATGCAAAATAAGAGAGATGCTTCAAGCAATGGACAACATTCTTGGAACAGGAGCCCAGAATTAATTCCTAGTCTGATTTTTTGACTCCCTGTGCTCCATTACACTTTTGGCCAAATCCTTACTTTCTTATTCCGGTACTCCCTTAGTTCTTCCATCATATCCTACTCTCTGAGATCTCATGATTTCCTGTTTGTTTCCCCAGACTTGCATTCATACACCACTCTTGGCAGTACCTGGTGCAGGCACTACCTGATCTGCAAATTAAGAGGCTGGTAAGGAACTGTCCTGAAGCTTGAGCCAAGGACTCGCCACATCTGTTTAGTGTCCTTTGGGCAGCTCAGGAAGGCAGGGCACTGACTGCTTCCATGATCTAGGACAGTGAGTCCTGCAGGAGTTCAGAGAGCAAGCTTCCTGGAGCAGGGGAAAGGGGGTTGGGTTATGTATGAAGGTCTAGTGAAGAGGGGAGGAGGATATTCCAGGAATAAGATGCCCTGGGAGCAAAACACTGAAATGATCATTTGATATGGGAACAAAGCATGGTCTGAGTAAGCTGGAGTGAAGAAAGTCTAAATGTGTGTCATCAGAAACAAGTTAGGATTAAGTACATGCCACAATAAGGGTTTTTGACATTAAACTCTGTTTGAGGAACTAGACTTTCCCAGAACACATAATTAGCTTTGACATACAAGCGCTCATTATGTGAAAGGCAAAATGAACCTTTAGGAATATTATGTTTGTGAAAGTTAATGGGGAATGAGTGGGCAGTCAGTTATTGTGAAGAACTGGAAGGAAAGTGAGTTTACAATGGGAAGATCTGACTCTAGAAAGACATAATTGGTTTTTCCATAAAAAAACGGCTTGAATAGAGTCAAACAAGATTCAAATCATATCAAAAAGAAACTGCAGTGGTAGCAGCCTGGAGTTAGTGCCCTGGAACGTACACCTGTTTCACCGTGACACTCGCTGTCCACGCAAGGCAGTCTGTGCTGTGTTCTGTGCACACCCTTGCAAGCAAAGGCACTGTGAGACTTCTAGCGTATGAGTTGAATGGATCACAGCAGTTACCATTACTGCTGGGACAGCTGCAACTGGTTATCCAGCTTACAAAAGATTTTATGTTAAAGATCATCACAACAAATCTATGGTAAACCTTCACATCCAGAAAGACAACCCCAAGGTAGTATATGCTTTTGACATGGAGGATTTGGGAGATAAAGCAGTATATTGCCATTCTTGGAGGTTCAAAAAATTTCCTCTCTGTGATGGATCTCACACAAAACACAATGAAGAAACTGGAGACACGCGGCATCTCTGACCAACAGGGGCCCTGTATCAACCTAGAGGGGTGGGATGAGGAGGGAGATTGGGAGGGAGGCTCAAGAAGGAGGGTATGTATACTCACGGCTGATTCATGTTGATGTTTGACAGAAAACAACAAAATTCTGTAAAGCAATTATCCTTCAATTAAAAAATACATAAAATTTAAAAAAAGAATAAAGACACTTAAATGGACATTTTTGATGCTGAAAACCAACTTGTCATGATTTTTCCAGACTGTTTCATTAGAATGACTACCATTTCTGTCTAATTCACCTCCCTTGGGTGCTAGAGGTGGTATACTGCAAACTATAGCTTTCATATTCAAGGCCTTCGCCTTACATGTTGAACCACTGAGGTGCACATTAATGTTGAAACAAAAAAGAGGGAAAAAAACTGTTAAGGAATTTGAAGTTTCCATTAAATATCTAATTTGAAACATAATATCTAAGGCTGCAGAATCATTCAGAGCATGTTTAGTTTACAGGTCAGGAAGGACCAAATAATGCCATTTGCAGCAACATGGATGCAACTAGAGATGATCATACTAGACGAAGTAAGTCTCGAAGACAAACACTATCTCACTTACATGTAGAATCGAAAATATGATACAAATGAACCTATCTGGGAAACAGAAACAATCATGAACATAGAGAACA
This sequence comes from Madoqua kirkii, assembly GCA_006408675.1. Lineage (NCBI taxonomy): Eukaryota > Metazoa > Chordata > Mammalia > Artiodactyla > Bovidae > Madoqua > Madoqua kirkii. Next base: position 15,143 of record SJYC01096860.1, read on the forward strand.
AGTAGTTATTGCCAAGGGGGAGGGTATTAGAGAAGGGAGAGAGTGGGAGGCTGGGTTAGCAGATATAGAGCATGGGTAAACAACACTGTCTTAGTATCTTATAATAAGGCATACAGAAAAGAATAAATATGAAAAACAAAGAATGGATGAATATGTAAACTGAATTACTTTGTTGAAAGTAGTAATTAACACTGTAAATCAACTATATTTCAATAAAAAATAAAATGTCAGGAAAGCAAGGTTCAGAAAGTTACATGACTTGCCTGAAGTCTTACTGTCAGTTGGAAATAAAGCCTCAAACCAACAACACAACCACTTCTCAGGTTTTAGTCTCTATAAGCGACACTTGTACATTGAATTCCACATTTTTAGTTTTGAAAAAGCAATTTAATTGTAGATAAAGGTATTTTCGCTTGGTAAAAGTTACGTACATATACTTAAGTAATACATACATTAATTTTTTTCTTTCAGTAGTCATTTTCTTCCTTGTCAATATCAAGTTAAAATCAAATAAGATAATACAAAGGAATAATAAAATGTGCTCCTTTTTCAAAACTTTTCACTGAGTAATTATGCTGTTTTTTTTTAATTGAAGTATAGTTGATGTACAATCATGTGTACAACATCAGTTCAGTTGCTCACTTGTGTCTGACTCTTTGCAACACCGTGAATTGCAGCACGCCAGGCCGCCCTGTCCATCACCAACTCCCAGAGTTCACTCAGACTCCCGTCCATCGAGTCAGTGATGCCATCGAGCCATCTCATCCTCTGTCGTCCCCTTCTCCCCCTGCCCCCAATCCCTCCCAGCATCAGAATCTTTTCCAATGAGTCAACTCGTCACATGCGGTGGCCAAAGTATACAGGATTCATAATTTTTTAAAGTTATAATCCATCTATAGTGATTATAAATATTGGCTAGATTTATTGGCTATATTCTTCATATTGTACAATATATTCTTAGAGCTTATTTAATACCTAACAAAATACCACTGAATAGGGTGTTGCCTTCAGCTCCTGATGAACTGAAGCTTCCCAGGTACACTAGTGGCAATAAAATACCACTCCTTCCCTTCTGTATACCTAATAGTTGGTACCTCTGAATTCTCTACCCCATATTGCCCATCCTCTCTTCCCTCTCCCTACTAGTTAGTTTTTATATCTGTGAGTTGGCTTATTTATGTTCAGCAGTGTCATATTTTTAAATTCCATATATTAATGTCATATTTTTATATTCCACATATTTGTCCTTCTCTGACATTTCACTTAGCATAAAACCCTTCAAGTCCATCCACATTTCTGCAAATGGCAAAATTACATAAAAATTTTTCTATGGCTGAGTAATATTCCATTGCTTCCTCCATCCATGGGATTTTCCAGGCAAGAATACTGGAGTGAGTTACCATTTCCTTCTCCAGGGGATCTTCCTGACCCAGGGATTGAACCTGGGTCTCCTACATTATAGGCAGATGCTTTACCATCTGGGCCACCAGGGAAGTCCAGTGTTCCATTGCGTGTGTGTGTATGTATATCACATCTTCTCTATATACTCTTCTGTTGATGGACACCAAGATTGTTCCTATATCTTGGCAATTGTTAATAACACTGCTATGAATTTTGAGATGTATGTATCTTTTTTAATTAGTGTGTGTTTTTTCCAAATATATATCCAGGAGTGGAATTGCTGGGTCATGTGGTTGTTTTACAGCTTTATTTTTAGGTTTTTGAACAAAAATGTGACATTATTATTTTTTTACCTATAAGTTACTATAACAAAGAAAAAATGGTATACAGGATTTTAAAATCAACGTTTAGTGATTTCACCTGTTCAATAATATTATGTTGTAAATGATGTTTTAAGGTTTTGCTTCAATTGGCCAACCTAATTAAGAACTGTTTAAAGGTCTACATTTTTATCTACTCTGAAGCAGAACTTACTCTTAAAAAAAAAAAAAAA